>CABFOP010102067.1:0-10386 GCA_900683385.1 Anoplogaster cornuta | reverse complement strand
CCTGAAGGTTGAGGAGAATATGATGTGTTAGGAGTATAAAAACATAAATATACGTGTAGAAAAACTGACATCAGAGCAAACTACGTGTGCCCTTACCTGTCAAGGTCTTCGAAGATCTCCCGCACTGTCATGGCTGCCACCACTGCAATGACATAGGGCAGGCAGTCCTGCTGCTTCCCTAGCGCTAGCATTTTAGCATAGCGCGGTGCCACAGGGAATGAAGCCATTGCCCTACCCAGGGGGGTGATGGGACAGCTCAGCCTGGCTCGCTCCATCTCTTTCACCCTTGTTTAAAAATAAATAAATAATCGACGAATTGGTAAGATGTCTTGACTAATAGATTGTTTAATTTATACACTGCGTGCACAATTATCAGGGGAATATTTAAGTGTGTACAATTATTAGGCAACTAAATTACAAAAAATATTTTTTTCCAACTCACTTGTTTATTCTCAATTTTTAGAGTAAATGTAACAAATAAGTAACACAAAATGACATCTTTGGCCTTTCAAAAATATTCAGTGACCAATCTAACCACCCTTCTTTTCAATAACTGCCATGAGCCGAGTCTATCAGTTTCTTCATCTGCTCACGATCAACTTTCGCTGAAGCAGCAGCCACAGCCTCCCAAATGCTGTTCGAAGAGGTGGATTGTCTTCCCTCACGGAAAATCTCACATTTGAGAAGGGCCCAAGTTCTCAACAGGATGTAAGTCAGGTGAGGAAGGGGCCAGGTCATTATTCGGTCATCTTTGAGGCCTTTGCTGGCTAGCCAAGCAGGGGAGTACTCGGACACATGTGATGGCGCGTTGTCCTGCATAAAGATCATGGCCTTCTTGAATGCTGCAGACTTCTTCCTGTACCGCTGCTTGAAGAAAGTATCTTCCAGAAACTGGCAGTAGGTTTGGACTTAGGTTTCAGTCCATCTTCAACCCGAAAAAGGTCCAACTAGCTCATCCTTAACGATAGCAGCCCATACCAGGACCCCTCCTCCACCTTGCTGGCGCCTGACTCAAAGTGGTGCCCTGTGTCCATTAGTGATCCATCTGGTCCATCAAGAGTCACTCATTTCATGTGTCCATAAAACCTTTGAAAAATCAGTCTTCAGCTATTTCTTCGTCCAATCTTGACGCTTCAACTTGTGAATCTTATTCAGTGGTGGTCGTGTTTACCGACACCTTGACACCTTGTACTTCTGGACACGCCAGGTAGGTTGCAGTTCTGGAATATGGTGGCACTGGAGGATAACGGGTTCCTGGTAGCTTCACGTTTAATTATTCTCAAGTCTTTTGCAGTTAATTTGCGCGTTTTCTTCGCCTTGCGTTTTTTTCCCTGTTGACTATTCGCAACAAAACGATTGATTGTCCGGTGGTCACGCCTCAGTAGCTATTTCAAGTGTTGCATCCGTCTGAAAGGCACTTTACAAGTTTTGACTTTTCAGTGACTTTTTTTGGCCCATTTTGAATGTAAGCTGCCTAATAATTATGCACACCTTAATATAAGGTGTTAATCACTTTAGGCCACACCCTCCATCGTTACACAAATACATATCACCTGAAAATGATTAAATCCAATAAGAATAGAAGTTTATATGGTTTGGAGTTAGAAAATGTGCATAGAAATAATGATAAGGTCAGAATACTCACTTGCCTAATAATTGTGCACACAGTGTACTTCTTACTGGGCAAAGTGAAATAGTCAAGTGAACATTTGAATAAAATCGAATAGGCCAATTAGAGATGAAGAGAGCAGACGGGGAGACAGACTGTTACCTTCCAGTGCGAGGCGGCTCTTTCAACGCTCCCAGTGAGACTAATAACTGTTCTGCTGCAATAAGGGCCTCAGCAGAGGGAGATGTGGGAAAGGGGAAATTCACCACCTGCAGACACACACAAATACACATTTCAATAATACACAGCATTTTTTACCATTATTTACCCAGGTAAATTTGACTGAGCGTGCATGCTCTTTTTTCCACACTCAGTTACATGTACTGTATTTACAAATGGGAACTGTGCAGTGCAACAAGTCTTCTACTATTGGCCACTGAGCAGCTACACTGGAGAACTTGGCGAGTAAGTGCTTTATGCAACGGCAACTCAACAGTAGTCGAGGGAGGACAGAGCGCTTCTCATTCACTTTCCTCACCGGTCTGGAACCGGCAACTTTTCACTTACCCCGGTGGCAAGTCTGGGTCGTTCTGTACATACTGACCTTGTCTATGTTGAGGTCCTTCATCTGCAAAACCAGGTCTTCCACAGGCCTGCGAGTGATCTCTGCCTCTGAGAACTGACTGAAGTCCCCAAACACTGCAGATGAGTATAACCTACAGAAACATATGAACACCTTGAATATTCTCCTCGGTTCAAGACCGTAACTATGCAATAATGTTGACACTAGTTCTGAAAGTTCTGACCTATAGCAGTGTCCCGGCTCTGTTCGTCCAGCTCTACCTGCCCTCTGATTGGCCGAGGCCTGTGAGGTCCATGAGACCTTGAAGGAGGACACCCCGGTCACACGGTCGTAGTAACGCTTCTTAACCCGACCACAGTCAACCACATACTTGATCCCAGGGATGGTCAGAGAAGTCTCTGCCACATTGGTGGCGACCACACAGAGACGGGTGCCAGGTGGAGGGGGCCTGAACACCTACACACAGTTGGACAAGACAACACACACACGATGCATCACAACAGTTACCTAAAGAGGGCTTTCAAGAGACATAATGCCCTCTATGGCAGCCATAGTGGAGGTCCTAGCTCTTGGGCAACAAAGGCTGAGAGTAGCAGAATGCATTTCTCAACTTACAACTTGGCTTCTTGGCTAGTTAACTAGCTAACAAATCCAAAGACCAACTGTTAAGGTGAACTGAGCTAGACCTCTGAGTGCTTTTCAGTAGAGACTAGGACCAAAGGGGCCGGGAGTCACAATAACCTACATTTGGAAACAAATGTACCTTTTCTACATTGTATTGTACATCTATCTTTTCTTACCTTTTCACTTTTACTAACCTAGCACTATGTTGTGCTGCTGTAATGACCCAATTTCCCCTCAGGGATCAAGACAGTTAACCTTTCCTGTCTTTGTATTGATAAATGTCAGGTTAATACTGTTACCTTAGCCTGCTGCTCTGGGGCCAAGAGAGAGTACAGAGGGAGGACATACAGCGGAATGGACGGGTCTGCTTTCTCCTCTATAAAAAAAAAAACATACGATAGAGAGAACAAAATTATTAATATATGCTCTGAAATAGGTCCCATTGGATTTGGAGAAGCAGCGGTGTATCTTAACCTGCGTCTCCAGGATCGTCTCCTAGCTCCAGGTCAGAGCCTTCATCCTCCTCCTCTCCTATCCCAGCCTGTCTGTCCTCATCCCCCTCATCCACCGGTAAGGCAGAATAATTATCCAGGTCGATACGGGGCAGAGACTGGAGACATAGAAGTAAAGCACGCACAGGAATAAAAACAGGTTCCTTTTGTCATCCCACAATGCACACATTAAGAGCCCGGAATAAAGTGATTGTGGCCTTCAGGTGCATTTTACAAACAGTAAACTGACCACAGTCTTCTTCTGTTTGGCCTTCTTAAACTTTCTCAACGCCTCTGAGGTGTCTGCCTCCTCCACTTCACCTGGAGAGAAACAAATCAACATATAATCTGTTCAGAGTGAGTCAGTGAGAGAGTAACGAGAGCAGGGAGGCATGTGTGTCATACTCACCAGTGGTTGTGTTGCCCTTCCTGAAGGGGAAAGCTTTCCTCAGTCTTCTACATACATTGTGGACCTCTGCCTGGCCAGTCAGAAACACTAGGATACCACCTAATGGACAGATTAAATTGACAGAATATGGGTAGCAGTGTAGCCTAGAGCTTAGAGAGACCGTCCCGTACCCAGAACCTCCTGGAACGTGTGGCTATGAGACGGTGTATCTGTTTGTACCTGGAGGCAGCATACGGTGGATCTTGCAGATCTTGTGGAAGGTCTCTCCAGTGTAGTCGTCCAGGGGGGTCCGCTTGTTGAAATGGATAGTGACAGGGAATTGGCGGGCGTCAACCGTGATGACAGGCGGAGGTAATGGAAACAACTTCCTGTTGCCTGTGAAGTCTTCCACGCGCAGAGTAGCTGACATGACTAGCAGCTTCATGGGCATACCTTTCTATAGGGGGCATACAGGAAACAGCAGGTTAACCAGACTACAGGACTGAGGCAGCCTACACTGCAAAAGCTGTACAGCAGAGAAACGACGTCAGCCATATTGTCTGAAATATAGGCTTCAATATATATGCATAACCAGAGAGGAATGAGACACTTCTCTCATCAAATACTAGACATGGTATTGCTGCTTACCTTGTTCCTGAGCGGGACTATACGAGACAGCAGACCTATGAGAATGTCTGTGTACACACTCCTTTCATGCGCTTCATCTATGATTACCACACTGTACTTCTGGAGAAGGAAATCCTATGGGACAAGACAGAGATAATGACAATACTGCATAGACACAAAGAGAAAGAGACTCTATTATGTACATTAGATCAGAGTTTGTATTTTTGTGTGGGCCTAAAGGGCCTGTTGATGTTTAATATTATCAAAAACAGACTAAGATGGTTCAGTCAAGCTGTGATTTTTAGGTTATAATGATCCTAGAAGTCAATGCAGATCTTTTCCCGAATGAGCTCAGACTGATAATAATAATAATAGGTCTAACCATCCTCTCGAGGGCTCCTGTGACATCATCACACAAAGATGAAAGTGGGCTCAATGTAGAATTATAAGTCTAACGTTTGTAACCATAACATAAATATGGTATTCCACCACAACATGAACACAGCAGAGAGAAACCACACTGACTGGGGTAGTATGAGCAGGAAAGGTTAGCTACACAAGAACCTCCCCTTTGTAACGAGACCCTTAAATTAATGTGTAATGATGTAGTACTCATAGGAGCCCACTTGTCCATTTTTGTATTGTTGAACACCAAATGTAAGAAAGACAACTTTATGTTATGGTTTTGGTCAAGTCAACTATGCTGAAATTGCAAATGTGGGAGCGCACGCACGCACACACACACACACACACACACACACACACACACGCACATTAGTTGGTATGGGATGGTAAAGGAAATACCTTCTGAATCTCTTTCAGTAGGACACCATCTGTCATGAACTTGATCTTGGTGTCGCTGGTCACATTTCCCTCATATCGAATCTGGTATGACACCACCCTAAAAACAGAGACAAGTATGCCACTAGAATTTACTAAATGTTTCCCTTAATAGGAGCATTTCCTTTCCCAAGCTTGTCAGAAAAAGTCTAAAAAATATTTGGATGAATAAATATTACTCAGTATTTTTATTAATATACAGAGTATATTCATTTGTACTAATATACACTGTATATTTTGAAAAGTAAAGTCTGTGTCTTTGAGATGCCAAATACTCAAGTAATCCAGTAATTTTGCTACCGTGTGGACAGGTTCATCTCTTTGGCCACTCGGTGGGACATGCTGACAGCTGCCACTCTCCTTGGTTCTGTGACACCTATAATCCCACTGCCACTGGTGAAAGAGAGCAAAAGAATGAAGATGAGGATACTAATCAGATCACATAAGATACTTATTATGTGTGACCTCGTGTAAGCCTTTCTATGCACATTTAAGGACATTATCAAACGAAGGATAAAAAGACGGTGTATATACCTGGCATAGCCAGCCTCATACAGAAACTGAGGCACCTGAGTGGTCTTTCCACTTCCTGTCTCTCCACAGAGGACGATACAGGGATTTTCTCTCACCGCCTCCATGATCACCTGCTCTTCGGCAAGAACTGGAAGCTTCAGACGAGCTTCCTATAGCATGTGCAGAAACAGATTGAAAAATATATAAGCCAACTCCTCATAGAAAACCCCCACTCTCCAAAAGAAACACACATGCCATTTACTCACTTATTCACACACTCTCAGACACACACAAATAACACATACCTGTATTTCTGGCAATCTATCAACTGGAATGAAGACAGCAGGCTGGGATGGCATTTTGCAGGGGTCCTTGATCTGAACCGAAACCTTCTCATTCTGTCCATCTTTCACTGTCTCCTGTTCTTCTTCCTTCACCTCCTGTTTTCCATTTGTCACCTGACAAGGAGCGTCTGTTTCCTTAGATTCACACACCTTTGTGGTCTCATTTCCTCTATCATTTTCATCTTCATCATCAGAGGAAGTGTCCAGATCACTACTTTCTGCAGCCTTTTGTTCTTCTTCTTCTTCTTCTTCCTCCTCTTCTGCTTTCCATTTTCTTTTCCTGTTAGCTCCACTCAGGCTGCTGATCTTTGGCCCTGAGTCTCCATCTTCTACTTCATCTGATGTCCTGCCAATAACATGAACAGTGAAAACTGCTGCTGTAATCAGACTCCACCCGCTCCCCATGCCCCCCATGTGGCGATTACTGTATTTAACTTACATGTAGCTTACATATCTGAATTTAGCTTAGATTATATATTATGTGTATACATATGTGCACATACTGTTTACTCTGGTAAAGCTTTTCTCCTGTGCCCAGTTTGGAAGTGGTGTATAGCAGCTTCAGTTCAGACTCTGGAAGTTGTACCTCAGCCAGCTTGGTCAATATGTCTGCTCTCTGAATAGGATAGAGGAAAAGTGGGATTACCTGATGTTCTTACATAATGTGGCTTAGAAAGAGTGAACAAGTGTAAAAATGAGATTCAGTGTAACTAAAGTGCTCAAGGACACTTCTGACAGAACTCATGGCTGAAGCTTGAACCTGTCACCTTTCCATTATGGGACAATCCCTCAAAAACAGATCTCACATAGACACATTTTTACTTTATAACCTTCACTTATCGAGGGATAATTGACTGAACACACGTAGTTTGTCCAGCAACATGCCGTTACATACATCCACACATACAACTGCACACCAGTCTGTTAGCCACTGAGCAACTACACTGGAGCGATTAGAGGGTAAGTGCCTTGCTCATGGGCACTCATCTATACTCTCAGATTAAGTTGAAGCACTACTTTCTTGCACGCATCAGACTGTCACTTACATGAGCTTTCTTTTCCTTCTGTTCGAGGACCTTCTGCAGCAGTTTCCTCTGCTTCTTAGTGAGAGGCTGTTTCTTTGAGATATGTTTCTCTATGGCTTTCTTCTTCTTGGCTTTGTTAGCTGGGAGGACCAAGGCATTGCTCTCATCCACACCCTTAAGTTTGTCCGCATCTGTTGAGGGAAAACAAGTAGCATCAGTAGGAAGTAGACTACTACAAGCCTAACACAAAATAAAGTCGCTGTTAACACAAATTTCACCATTTTAGATCATAGATTCCACATGTGAACTCCCAATTTCTCCTCTTTCTTTACCTTTCAGTTCCACCACAACGTCCGTCTTCCCATCGTCCCCTGTTGGTTGTTGAGTGTCACTTTGCTGTCTCCCCTTCCAGTTGTGTCTTTTCCTTAGTCTGCCCATCTCTGACTGTCGGCTGTAAATTAAACCGTGGATAAGAGAATATTTAACCAAAGGCTAGGCAGCTAATGTGGAATCGTGCTGGTCCAACATTTAACTCGATGGCTAGTAGCAAAGAGTACTTAGTTGGCCTCGCCAGTCATAACTTATAGTGTTAGCCATCAGTTAACGTTACAGCTAACTTACTTTACAAACGTCAGCTAAGGGACGATGAAGAGCTAACGTTACAACAATCGTACTAGCCAGCGTCATTAAATAGACGACTAAAAATATCTATATAATACAAACCTTCAATGTAACTGGCCAAACAACAGCATTTGGTTTTTAAACACTTGACGTTTGAAATTCCAGCCCAGCGAAAATCTCACGTGTAAACAGATGTTGGTCCATCAGGGGAAAATAGTCCGTCGCTGAAACGATGTCTCCACGGAAAGGTTCCGTTCATTGGTTCCGCTACAAAAATATAAACGCACGAGTCCAGAAATCCCCCAATCACCCCAACTGCTATTTACCATATTACAGACGATATACATTTGACATAATTTATTGATTTAAATCGATAAACCATACAAAGTAATGCTGTCACTATCTGCTGACACAAACTCATTGCACTTACAAGAGATTTGACTCATACAAATGCATGGACTTTTTCCATTGAATCTCTTTATTAATTAAAAAAAGAATTCAGCCAGAAAAAAAATTGAAAATATTGAAACACAAGAGGTGATGATTATGTGGTGTTTAATGGGTCAAAATACCGTTCTGCACAATGAGTTTAAAATATTGTCTAGGCCTAATATAAACATGGCACAATCCTAATTAATTGGCAATAAATTACATCAAATTACAAATTACATCAAATAGACCACAGACATAATAATAAATATCAATATACTTATTGTGGGATACAATGCAACTGAAAAACAGCTAAAGTTGCCTCACATGAAATGAAATACACCTGACCATGAGGCAGACCACCGTCCCCCATAGTCATTTTTCATTCAGTGTTCAGACAACATCCCCGGGGGCAAGGTAAGATAGGTGAAAAGGAACGCTGAAGATGTAGTCTGTTAGTCTAAAAAAGCACGAGATAAACATTTTCTACCCATTGTGAAATTAAAGGAGAAAAAAAACAGTTGTACTCTTTTCACATCAAGGAACCATACGACAGACGACTTCTGTCCTCCATTTCAGATGCTGCTCTCCGTCAAGGGTTCGTACTCAGTCCCCATCAAACCCTCCCCAACAGTAAAGCTCTCCTTCGTGGTTCTCCTCGCCTCCCTGGACAGCCTCTCGAACCTCCTCAGGAACAGGACGACCGCCACCAGCAGTGCCACCTGCACCGCCACAAACACAAACAGACACACCTGCGAGGCCAGAGCCAGGTCACAGTACCAGTAGTGGCAGGACTCCAGGACTTCCTCCTCGGTTAAGTACACCACCAGCCTCCCTCTCATGCCGGGAGGGGAACTGCAGCTGACGTTGAGGCGTGAGACTCGTGAGCTGGCAGGCCGGCTGCGCAGCCAGGCTCGCAGGTCAAGCACCCCGCAGTCGCACGTCCACGGGTTGCCGTGAAGAGTGACGGAGCCGAGGGGGGTCAGGGCGTCCAGCAGCCAGTTAGGGAGGGAGGTCAGCAGGTTGTTGTGAAGGAGGAGCTCAGTGGTGCCGGGGGGCAAACTGGTGGGGAGCAATGAGCTGGTGAGAGACCTGCCGCTGCAGTCCACCTGGCCTCCGCTGCAGGAGCAAAGATGGGGGCACACCGATGAACCTCTGACTCCGAGCAAGAGGAGCTGACACAGGAGCAGAAGCCCCTTCATCGTTACTGATCGCTCTGAGGAGAGGAGAGAAGAGATTGTCGTATTTGATGCATTGTATTTTGTGTCGTGGTCGGTTCAGTCGTACAGGATGCGTAGAGGAAACCATAAAAAAGCCATTTCATATCTCTCGGCGTCCAGTGAATGTGTGTCAGAGAGATAGGGAGGCCGAGAGAGAATTTACTGGACACAACTGTTACTGGAAGGAATACGCTAGCTGTCAAACGCTGAAGTAACATGAGAGAGACATTTCAACGATCTTGGAAAAAAACCTGAAACTCAATCTATAAAACGGGTGCTGACAGGGAAGTAAAGCACATCATGGGTCACCTTACAAAACAGGTATTTAGTATATTCGGCTTGTCTGAGCACTGTTGGAGGGAGCCAGAGATTCAAGATTTCCATTGCCAATGACTGTAATGACGGCTTCACTGTAATTATTGTGCACATGGTCACAGGTCACACTTGAAAATTAGACCTAGGTCTAAATGTGATTTACCTGTTTAAATAAAGGCTAAATAAAATAAATAAATACAAACATGACAATAAAGAACTTGAACCTATACACACCACATATAAGGTAGCTGACATTGTAAAGGGAATAGCTGTTACTGTACACCAGAACAATGTATAGTTTGTGGCTTGGAATGTAATCTGTTACATAATTATAGATACACTGAAATATGAAGGTCTTTAAGTCAATTAAAACAGACTTCAGCTTTAGTCAGACTCACTATATATTCCAGGCAGAACTACTGCAGGTACACTGCGTTCTTGCTTGATTAAACTCTGACCTGCTGTCCATCTCTCTGCCTCACTTTGGACTGAAATCTGCAGTTCCTACTCCTGAGTTGACCGCCTCCTGAGGCCTTCGGGTCTGTGATCGATCTCCACACCTCTACACGAGTGTGGGTCATTAGCTTCTAAATTTGAAAGAGGTTACGGAGGTTACAAAAGTGAAGTGTGAGGAGAGTCGTTTACCTTCAGCGTTGCGTCTCTTCAGTGTCAAGGGACTGTGTTTCTCACTGCCGCTCTGATAGTATGTGAGACTTACAGCTGGCGCTCACTGATAAAGGCCATTGTGACACACACA
>CABFOP010102041.1:0-10750 GCA_900683385.1 Anoplogaster cornuta | reverse complement strand
CACCAAGATGTCAGCAGCAGATCCTTTAAGTCCTGGAAGTTGCGAGGTGGGGCCTCCATGGATCGGACTTGTTTTTCCAGAACATCCCACAGATGCTCCATCGGATTGAGATCTGGGGAATTTGGAGGCCAAGTCAACACCTTGAACTCTTTGTCATAATAATAATAATAATAACTTGAATTTATATAGCGCCTTTCAAGGGACCCACACTGCCTCCGCCGGCTTGCCTTCTTCCCATAGTGCATCCTGGTACCATCTCTTCCCCAGGTAAATGACGCACACGCACCCGGCCGTCCACATGATGTAAAATCAAACGTGATTCATCAGACCAGACCACCTTCTTCCGTTGCTCCATGGTCCAGTTCTGATGCTCACGTGACCAGTGTTGGTGCTTTCAGCGGTGGACAGGGGTCAGCATGGTCCCTCTGACCGGTCTGTGGCTACGCAGCCGCATACACTGCAAGCTGAGATGCACTGTTTGTTCTGACTCCTTTCTACCAGAGCCAGCATTCAGTTTTTCAGCAATTTGTAGCTACAGTAGCTCTTCAGTGGGATTGGACCAGACGGGCTAGCCTTCGCTCCCCACGTGCATCAGTGAGCCTGTCACCGGTTGTCCTTCCTAGGACCACTTTTGGTAGGTACTACAGCATACCGGGAACACCCTGCTAAGACCTGCCATTTTGGAGATGCTCTGACCCAGTCGTCTAGCCATCACAATTTGTCAAAGTCTCTCAGATCGTTACTCTTGACCATTTTTCCTGCTTCCAACACATCAACTTCAAGGTGCCATTGTAACGAGATAATCAAGGTTATTCACTTCACCTGTCAGTGGTTTTAATGTTGTGGCTGATCGTTGTATATATATACTGTATATTAAAGACTTTTCTCCCACTATATTGATTTTGTTTTCCTGTTGTGATCACACACTGTTCAATACTATTGGTGTCCTCTCTCCAGGTGGGCATCCTTCTATACGTGGCGGACCTGATCGTCCGTCTGATGTGGAGGAGGAGTCTGGATCCAGACAACTTCTCCATCCCCTACCTGACCGCCCTGGGAGACCTGCTGGGCACTGGCTTCTTGGCTCTCTGCTTCCGCTGTGTCTCATTGATCCAGGGCCTGGGTCTCTGAACCCCGTTCCCCTGAACCCCCTTACCCTGAACTCGTTGCACCAAATTCGTTTGATTTACACAAAGACATGCTTTTCATTGGACAAAAATAAAGCGTTTCATCGATCCTTGTCACCAGGCTGACTCATATGATATTGTTCAACGGCCATTACTGTGAAACACTTTGGAGTGTGGAGATGTTTGGACAACCAATGCACTTAACCTCAGTCAACATGTGAAGACATGTGGGTGGGCTATACTATGCATTAACGCTGGAGCTCGGTGGAAGTGGAACTAGACATTTCTCAAATTCAGGTTGTGTGCCTGTGACATGCATGGAAATGGTTCGCCATCGTCACATGAAAACCCTCCACTCTTTCCCATTTACTTGAATCAATAGTTTATGTATGGAGAGTTTAATAGCCCCAAGTCCCATCAAACCCAGTGAAATTACACTTTAGAATAAAAAAGAAAAAATTAGATCCGTCAGTCCGGACTGTTTTTCTCAACGTTGCTTCACACAAGCCTGGCGTCTTCCAAATGCACATGACCAATATTCCTCCACATCCATAGAATCCCAGTGGGAATAGTGCAATAAAAATATACAGTGCATTCAGAAAGTATTCAGACCCCTTCACTTTTTTCACATTTTGTTATGTTGCAGCCTTATGCTAAAATTGTTTCAATTAATTCTTTCCCTCATCAATGTACACTCAAGACCCCATAATGACAAAGCGAAAATTGGAAAAACTGAAATATCACATTGACATAAGTATTCAGACCATTCGCTATCACACTTGAAATTTAGCTCAGGTGCCACCTGTGGTAACCTGAGTCCACCTATGGTAAATTCAATTGATTTGTCATGATTTGGAAAGGCACACACCTGTCTATATAAGGCCTCACAGCTGACAATGCATATCAGAGCAAAAACCAAGCCATGAGGTCGAAGGAACTGCCCGCAGAGCTCAGAGACAGGATTGTGTCGAGGCACAGATCTGGGGATGGCTACAAAAAAATGTCTGCTGCATTGAAGGTTCCCAAGAGCACAGTGGCCTCCATAATTCTTAAATGGAAGAAGTTTGGAACAACCAAGACTCTTCCTAGAGCTGGCCGCCCAGCCAAACTGGGCAATCGGGGGAGAAGGGCCTCGGTAAGAGAGGTGACCAAGAACCAGCTGGTCACTCTGGCTGAGCTCCAGAGATCCTGTGTGGAGATGGGAGAAACTTCCAGAAGGACAAGCATCACTGCAACACTCCAGCAATCTGGGCTTTATGGCAGAGTGGCCAGACGGAAGCCTCTCCTCAGTGAAAGACACAGGAAAGCCCTCTTGGAGTTTGCAAAAAGCACCTAAAGGACTCTCAGACTGTGTGAAACAAGATTCTCTCAGACTGTGAGAACCAAGATTGAACTGTTTGGCCTCAATTCTAAGTATCATGTCTGGAGGCAACCAGGCACCGCTCATCACCTGTCCTATACCATCCCATCAACGGTGAAGCATGGTGGTGGCAGCATCATGCTGTGGAGGTGGTTTTCAGTGGCAGGGACTGGGGCACTGGTCAGGGTTGAGGGCAACCTGAACAGAGTAAAGTACAGAGATATCCTTAATGAAAACCTGGTCCAGAGTGCTCAGGACCTCGGACTGGGCCGAGGGTTCACCTTCCAACAGGACAATGACCCTAAGCACACAGACAAGACAACGCAGGAGTGGCTTAGGGACAACTCTGTGAATGTCCTTGAGTGGCCCAGCCAGAGCCCTGACTTGAACCCAATTGAACATCTCTGGAGAGACCTGAAAATGGCTGTCCACCGACGGTCCCCATCCACCCTGACAGAGATTGAGAGGATCTGCAGAGAAGAATGGCAGAAAATCCCCAAATCCAGTTGTGCAAAGCTTGTCGTGTCATACCCAAGAAAACTCGAGGCTGTCATCGCTGTCAAAGGTGCTTCAACTAAGTACTGAGTAAAGGGTCTGAATACTTATGTCAATGTGATATTTCAGTTTTTCCTTTTTAAAATCCTGTTTTCGCTTTGTCATTATGTGGTATTGAGTGTAGATTGATGAGGGAAAAAATGAATTGAAACGATTTTAGCATAAGGCTGCAAAAGTGAATACTTTATGAATGCACTGTATATATGGACATTTCCATATATCAATTGTAACTGGAATCGACTGTTGCTATTTTTTTGTTTTTTGTTAGTTTTGTTTTTGTTTCGGCCCGCCAGACAAGATATCCTGATGTTGCAAGGAATACTAAGCCTCCAAATCAAGTTGCAACTGTTAATTCTGTTCAAACTGGGCAAATAACACAAGCAATATCTCGTTTTCTTCTCCATCCACGATTTATATTTTTGGAACATTTTTGTTAAAGGTAGGATAGGTAATTTTTTGAGAAGCATTTTCGTTTATATTTCTTGAAATTGTCTTTATATCCCGACAGCAATCAATAAATTATTGTAGCAGTTGCAATACTGTAATAAATCATTTCATTCGGTCCGAATGACATGCCTGTCAACTTGACCTTCAGCTCAAATTAAATGATTAGATGGCCCATTCGGCTGGAATGAAATGATTGGATGGCCTACCTGCCTGCCGACTTGCATTCCCCAACAACCAGGAAACCAGACTCGAGAAGTAGAGATTGGACCACACCGCGACGGGGTCCGTTATCGGCTTCACACCGTCCCCCAAGCGACAACGGGCAAGCGTTCTTCCGTACTCCACATTTCCCACACCCGCCTGCACTTCGGCGGATTCGGCGCTGAAATTCGGCACTCTTCGCTCGCTGCTACTGAGGTAAGAAATCTTACCTACTATACTTTTAAAGCCCAGAAAAGGAGATTTGTCGCAATTTGTATAGCAATCTCAATCTTCAGCCAAAAATAATAAATAAATCGCAATCAGGTTTTATTTTTGGGATTTTATAATTCTTGTAACTTCACATTGTAAAAAGCAGACAGTGGTGAACTGATGCAGATGGTTTCCATAAGTAAGTACGAGCTTATTTGTTTTCATCAGCCGGTCATCATAGGTTGGTGTGTTTACATCAGATCCTGATTATTGATACTAACCATCCCTTCACCAGGGGATCAACAAAGCCTTACTGTTCATTATTAAAGTAGAATATTTTATAGACACTGGCAGAACCATAAAACCTCATCATTACAGCAGTTTAAGTTCATGTTCGGTATACACATCTTGAAATCCCAATTATGAATCACCCAGTACACGTGAATAAACTAAAGATTACAAATATTAGCATGGAAAAAGAAGGTACAGACTGCAAAAAAACAACTAGGTGGGAAACAGTGTTTACATACATGCTGATACAGTATCTACATGAAATGGAGTGGATCATGCTTGCCGTTTGCTGTGACCCAGATATTTTAGGTGGTTTAGGCGGTAGATATTTTCAGAAACAAGCCTCACAATCACTGAAAAGACGGTGTCACGAAAATAGAAGATACGTCTCAGAAAATAACTTGTCAATAACTTTCATGTGATGTTTGTCAGTATTAACAGAGCTTTGCTAAAAGCTTTTTTTATTGTGACAATTACACTGTACCGTACTTTACACTAGAGGCTTATGAAATATAGACATAGACAGACTTGGTTGTACTATTTGGATCTTGCCAAATCCGAATTATTTAACTTGAGCTTATGGGATCTATGTGATATCATGATTGGGCCACAGCTTAGCTTGTCTTGTAACAGCACATCGATATGGCCCAAATAGTACATGGTAGAAAAGTGTAATAGCAGAATACCTGGATGTGAAGTTGCACCAATGTTTTTTAAAGGTACATCTATTTGCCTTGAATACAAAAAATATCAGCGGTCTTATCCAAGATCGCCACAATGTTAGTGATTGTCGGTCCCCTTTCACGCGCTTCCTGTGGGTGAAACTTTGCACTTTCACGTTGACACTGCCACTTAATGCGTTAAGGGGCTTTATCAACACAACCTCCACTTTTAAAATGCCTTTTTTTCCCCCAATATCGCTGCAGTCGCTCACCTTAGCTTCCACGCGTGTCGTGTGTGTGCTTTGTGTGCGCAAAAACGTTGACTTGTAGAATCAAAGAGGTGACAAATGTCTGGTCGTGTGTTTTCTGTGGCTCTGGACGGTTCTATTTTAATAAAAACCAACAGTATAATCAAACAGTTATTTTTGCCATCATTTTCTTAAATGGTCTAGCATTATGGTTACTTCCAGATCAGTTATTCCAGCGTTTGGGGATGTCGAAGAGCAAAATCACTATTCAAAAAATTATTTATGTCTTGATTTATTTGTCAGTTTATCAGGATTATTTTTCCTAGGGATGTCTAGAAGTCATACATGATACATACATACTGAGCTTGAATAAGTTATGTTTGTGATGACCGAGGGACAAAAAAATGCTCTCACACAGTGTTGCTATTCAGGAATTGTATTTGGTGAAACTCAATTCAAGATAACCAGTCGACCAACCGTCACATCAGCAAGTGCACATCGGTTATCACATTCACAGTTTTGCGGTGCAAGGAAGCTGCTGCGTGGGTGATTCTCACTGAATGTGCTGAGTTTCACTATTTCACAATGAATCACCATCGCCAAGTCGCAGCCCTGAGGGAACCTCTGTGTAGAAATGGCTGGAGTGGTCCAACTGGCGTCTGATGAACATATGCTATATCCCTTAGAAAGAACAAGCTACTCCTACTTCTTCCTTGGTTATTTTCCAGAAAGAAAATGGAATGGTATATTTAGTGCAGTATGCCATCGAGCCAGCGGGAAGAAGAAGAAGAAGAAGAAAAAGGTTGAAGCATGTGATTGGATTTTGGCAAGTCACAGCTTCTTGTAAATTATGGCTTAAATAACATACTGTTACATTGGAGAACATTAAAGACAAAAAACCCTGTAATCCATGGTTGCAAGCCAGAGAAAAATAAAATGTCAGGTGGCACAATGACAGGCTTGATGAAAAGAGGAAGTCATTTATAAAGACACAGCTTCTTACACACTACCCATACTCGCACACACATATTGCACTTTTCAAAGCTTGCCTAAAGGGATCAAATGCAATTTTTTCCCTGCCTGGGAGTAACTTGGTACTCAAGCAAGACAAAATGTTCACACACAAAAAACATGTAACAAATGTAGTTTCCTGGTAGTTGAAATGACAGCCATTGAAGCACTTTGGCACATTGGCATAGGGTGTAGAATGTGCACGCTTCTCAAGCAAATACCTGGACTAATGTGGATATGAAATGCATTTAAACAAGCCATTCAGTCTCATATTCAGTCTTAAAAGTTACGCAAAACAGTAAGTAAAACATTCTGCCAAAGGGCGGAGATAATTCCACTTCCGGGAGGCAGTGTGAATCTTCTAGAAAGATCTTGACACAAGGCAGATTGAGGCAGATCACTCCACTAGCATCAAGAAAAAAAACCACTTGATTCAAGAAAATTTGGAAAAAGGTGACATTATCTCCCTATTGGCAGATTTCATCACTTATTAGACTTTATAAGGCTCAATACTGGATTAAGA
The DNA here is from genome assembly GCA_900683385.1 of Anoplogaster cornuta. Classification (NCBI taxonomy): domain Eukaryota; kingdom Metazoa; phylum Chordata; class Actinopteri; order Trachichthyiformes; family Anoplogasteridae; genus Anoplogaster; species Anoplogaster cornuta. The sequence goes on along the minus strand of CABFOP010102041.1, from coordinate 4,115 downwards.
TTTTTTTTTTTTGCACTGCATGCCATTTATAAATATCTCTACCCTAAACTCTGAACAGGGCCCTGTAGTGGCAATGACAGTGGGTGGTTTGACCTGTGTCTGCGTTCACCTTAACAAGGGGAGCTCTGACCAGGGCTGGTGCTGGGCCCGACCCAGCTGGGAACCACAGCTATGTGGTTGTTTGTTCAGCCTACCTGCCCAGAGCTAAATACAGACGGTGATAGGGGGGGGGTCCAAACTATTACTGGAATTAGTGAATGGCTGCGAGTTTCCCCTGAAAGTGATTCTCATATGTCTATGGTAGTGTGAACAAGTGCCTCGACAAGTTACATGAAAGAAAGCACAGATATTTTTGATCAAGAATGTAAAAAGATGTGATATGGCTGTGTTCAAGTTTTATAATTCCCTAGAAGTCTTCCAATTTGGCAAAAGCTACAACTGACTTTCCATGCAAGCAAATATGCACTGATAGTAAAACCTTCACATAAAAATAATTCATATTCACAACGAATGAATCCATCATCTCATTATTACTTTCAGCCTTTCAGACATACACATATAAAAGGTCTTAGAGATATTGCAGGTGCTTTGAGATAATCTGCTGTTATCACACTATCACAGTCCACACATCCATGTGTACTCATGCAAGAGAAGAACCTGCTTCTCGTAAGTGTGACTTCTCTTTAAGACTCCTAGCAAGGCACATGACACCAACTCAACAACCACATATACCGGCCCAATAGAAGAGAATCAATGGGGATTTAGCACAATTTTAAATAATTGCTTGGAGAGAACAAACAGCCACCAGGTGAACAAAAAATAAATATTGAATCCTAACTGAACCTGAAGCCCTGGAGGAAAGGTTAAGCACATTTTGGAGACACCACATCATCGCTGGAGACACGCATGGTTCTGCTAACCATCAAAACATTAAAAACAGAACAGATAAACAGAATTTTGCCAACATTGAGGAAGTATTCATTAAATACGGAAACCCAGGTCATTTCCCATAGTTTTTGATGGAGAATCCAAGTGAAAGACCATGAATGGAGAGACCATTATGGGCAGGGATGGAAACAATAAGCCTGCAAGCCCATGGCAACCAGAAAAGTGCAAAATTATCTTCACTAGCCAAAAACAGGTTGTGGATGGAGAAGGTAACGAGGCCGCTATTAAATACCCCCAATGTGCAAGTTCCATCACTAATGGCACTAATGTCAGCCTTTCCCTTCCCCCTCATCGAGTCCTGAGGTACTGTGGTGTGGAGTAGTTGAAGAGGAGGAAGTCCATCCGGTACAGGTTGAGCAGCTTCTTCTGGTAGAAGGGGCTGATGTTCTTAAAGAAGTGTGCTGCCATGGCTCCATCAGTCCGGACGCTCTTACTGGAGGCTGGAAACTGAACGCTCCCCTCGGCTCCGGCCAGTCTGAGCACAGCCTGCACATCCGGCTCGAGGGTCTCGTACTTCCCCACCACGTCGTAGTGGATCAGACAGGGGTGGCAGAGCGAGTGCACCCGCTCCCAGTGCTCATTGAAAGGTTCCTCTCGCTGAGTCCGCGGGTCGACAAGGTACTGGACAAACTCCTGGAAGGAAACGTCGCTCCCCTTCTCTAGCGCCTCGGGTTCCGGGTCAGACCGGTGTCGGCGGATGATCTTGGTCCCGTAGCGCTTGTGGAAAGCAGTGTTGTAGCTCCGCGTGAACTTGTTCCGGTAGGCAGACACCAGACGCTCGAAGGGCTCGCGCACAAAGATGAACTTGAGGTAGCTGCGGAGGCGGTGGTTGATCTCGGAGACGGAGAACTCGGAGAGCATGTGGAGGTTGCCCGCTACGTGGGCCTCGCTGGCGGGGATGGCGAGGGGGTCGGTGTAGCGGCCATCGCCAGTTAGAACCATCAGGGTACGTTTCCAATTGGTGCAGGCCACCTAGGAGTAATAAGATGTTTTTGTATTTATTTATAGCAAAGATGTTCTTATAGATACATACATAAAAGTAGTATATTCCATGGATACAAACACATCCAAATGCAATGTTTCTACAGTATTTTGTTGAGTACCCGTGTACTTATACTTATTTTAATTAAAACAAGTGAAAAAATCTGCCAATGGGATGAGATAATTCCACTTGCTTCTGATACAATTTCACTCGTTTCAAGGATTTCCTTGGAAAAATGTAGATCGCTTCATTCAGATCACTTCAGACTCTTGCAAAATCAAGACATTTGAATCAAGACCATTCTTGAAACAAATTGATTTGTCCTGTAAAGAAGTGAAATGATCAGACCCAAAAATGCTCACTTGTTTTAAGAAAGACAGGACAATATTCATTATGTCATTATGATGGACATTGTTTGCGGTGTACTCAAATACACGGTGTCTCGTGGTTACCGACCTTGGGTACGTAGCAGTAGATAAGGCTGTGTTTATCATCCACGATGAGGTGCTTGAGGTCCTCGGGGGAAAGCACCCTGCGCTTCCTGGTGTGGCTCAGACACGCCTGCTCCAACAGCTCCCGACGGCCATGGAGAGACCTCTGGGCTGCTGACAGCTCCGACTGCTAGCAGGGATGTGGTCAGGACGACACCGAGTGAATCAGAGAGGGAGAAGCAGAAACCAAAACATCCATTTGAAATTGTTGCATGCAAGTTCTGTGTCCAGAACTTCAATCCTGACTCATACAAGAGCTGTTATTTTTTACCACAGTGAAACATGGTCATCAAGAGGTAAATTCAGATGAGTCTTGGATGAAAACACTGCACTACTCTATACTTGTCAAAATTGTCTCCTCCAGATCATGCCTGTTCTTTATTGAGTAGCATCTAATGAATAACACGATTTTTTTTTGCAAATTCTGTGAAGGCTACATGTGTACTTCACTGGGTAATTGGATTGCTTGAAAGTCCAAAAGACCTCAGGACTGCAATGTGATCTCAGCCACATCGATAACCTTGAATTCATTATAGAAATCACATCCAATCAGCCTCAGAGGGCCTTGAACGATATCGGATGGATTTTAGGTAAACGTGAGTTAATACACTGTGGCACGAGCTCAACTGAGATGCCAAGAAAGCGGCCAGTAACAATATTTTCTGAGAAAACAGATCCGTGGGAGTAGCGCTAAATTAAACATGTTTTTTTCCTTCCAATGTCAATAATTGTTTGAAGGGAAATGTCGTGTTTGTGGTTAACATCTGGAAAGACTTAACACCTCAACGAAGGTTAAAACTCTTTAAATCTCTAAAATGTTTTGGGAAATGTGGTCCAGAGGTACTAGAGGTAACCTGAGAGATAGATAGATGTAAAGGACAGATCACAGAACAGAAGACTCATTAAGGAGTAGTTATCCTGTTATTACAGAGGATCAGGCCATCACTTTCAGCCGGGGAGTTACATGATGCAGACAGCCCCGCCCCAATGGGGGGGAGGGGGGTGGGGGTGTATGTACGAGCCACTGAACAATGAAACCCTCTACTTGACACAGCTGTTGTGCCTCCAAACGAACAAAAACAAATTGACACACAATTGAAAAATCAACTAAAGAACCCATTCTAGTTTCTGAAAAAATAACTTAAAATCACAAGTGGACTCTGAGCTCACACTGTCTGTAACCTCAACAAAATCTTGACACACTAGAAGGGCACTCAGAGAGAGCAGACCTCCGCCCTTGTAGGCAAAATCTTATGGCATTTAAGTTGGCCCATGCAACACCCCTCTAGTGAGTTTCAAGGAAATCGGTCTGGTAGTTTTTGTGTAATCCTGCATTTGCTTTTTGAATATGTTACTGTAGCACCACCTGTAGTCTGTAGGGCTGTCACTTTATATTCAAAATTTGAATATCCATTCGAATGTGGGGGGAAAATAACATTTGAAGTGTAATTACATGTTCGAATTCCAAATATAAGCAGCAGACCGGTTGAAGTGGTTTGCTTTGTGATCCAGCAGAGGGCGCTCTTGACCTGATTTGTTGTTTGAAAGAGACTCCTCTCTCTAGATACTCGCAACTTGCGAAGCTGGCTGGTACTGTGTGTACCGGGAACCTCTGTGCGCTCTGATCGGGTGTTCTCGTCGGCTGGTAATATTGTGAACCAGAAGGGCTCTCAGAGAGCGCAGACCTCCGCCCC
>CABFOP010102035.1:0-10630 GCA_900683385.1 Anoplogaster cornuta | reverse complement strand
GTGGTAAAACCCTCAGTGGCATTCTGAGGAGGTAGGGGTCTTTCCATCTCAACCATAGGCTCACCCAACGGCACCTGCCACATACTCATGACCTCAGCAGAAGCCCTCTTCCAGTTCAGCTGCGTCGGCCCTGTCTATCTCAGCCTTAGCGGCCTTGCCACTGTGTCTGAGCCAGAGCCTATTCTGCACTTCATGAAGCGATTTCAGCTCAACAGTTTCACTTCCTCCTGCAGCCTGCCACTTTCTAACACTACTTTTAGTCACAGGCAGGCCCTGTTTGGCCTTAGATAGGTGCAATTTTGGCTGGTGAATGTCCAGAATCTTAACACTAGTCGGGATTGATCAAGTCCTGGCTTGTGTCCAGGTAGCACTACCTCACCCATGACTCTCCTCTCCTGATCCACAGCCACCTTGAGGCAACTTCAGCTGCCTCTGTGACCATTTTTGTAGCCCTTCGCCTGCTTGCTCCTGTGATGCCCAGCATATTGTAGGCCCTACAGAGGGACTGGCCAGCGAACCCTCTGCTCCCTACTTTGATGGGCTCACACCTCGGTCTCCACCCATTGGAGTGGCACTGCCCCACCAGCTCGGCGTACTTCGCTCTCTTTCTCTCGTTGGCTTCCTCGATGCGGTCTTCCCAAGGGACGGTGAGTTCTAAGAGGATGACCTGCTTTTAGGCTTCGGAGAGCAGCACTATGTTTTGTGACAGTGACCTCCTCTGGGAACTTGAGTTGTTTCCCCAGGTCAACCTTCAGCTCCCAGTCTTGTGCTGTTGAGAACAGGCTGGAGGAGGAGGTCCTGGAAGCTGCTGTTGGCCTCTGTCCAGCTCTGACGAAAGCAATGGTTTTCTTTGCTGGGCGGATGCACTTCATTGGTTGATTCCACTGCAGATGGTGTCGGCGATGATCTTCAGGACTTGGTCATGACGCCAACGGTTTTGAGCAACAGCTGAGAATATGCTCCAGAGTCCCTCTCCTCTGGCACAGAGGGCATGCTGGTAACTTGATCTTCCCCCAGATGTGCAAGTTGGATGGGCTCGGTAGAACGTCATACACAGCCAGGATCAAGAACTGGATGCGGTGGGGCTCTGCTTTCCAAAGCTCGGCCCATGACACCTTTCGCTACACCGCTGTTTCATTGACAGAATAATGCAACTATTTATTTAAGACTTCATATTCTTCATCCCTAGTGAAGGCTATAAAACACTAAAACATTCTGATGGAAGAGAAAACATTTTTTGTGACAGACTCAGATTGCAGACAGCCATCACTGAAGCATATCTTCTTGAGTCTGTTTTACATCATCATTGTCTGTGGTCCTCCTTTTATTAAATTCCTTCCAAGACTTCACTACATATATTATATGAGTCTGCACAGACATGGATGTAAACTGTAACTTCACTGGTTCACGGAGGCGGTTATTTCTAGTTTTTACTATAAATGCCGTCTATTTAATCTATGTAATAGGACACACCTGGACAACAAGAGACACCTGTCAGTCACATGTTCCAATAATTTTGCTCACTTGAAAAATGGGTTGGTTCAAACTAAATGTGCTATTTTCTAAAATGTTTAAATACCTGGAAATAAAAGCTTAAATGCTGATCTATCCTCACATATAAATCTTTTGATGTCAAATCTAAATGTTTTCAAAGTAAAGCAAAAACATAGGAATTGACCTTGCCGTTCCAATAGTTTTGGAGGGGACTGTACTGTACATTCAATTTAAAACAGTCTCAAAGGCTGCTCGAGATGGGAAAACTCTCTCTTTAATAAAGAGAGGCTGTCATTCAACCGGAGGACCCAAGTTTAAACCCCCACATCAGCAAGCATCCACCATGCATCCACCAAGCAGGAAGAGATGTGTTCTCATGCAACGTTCATATGATCGCTTTTGAAAAACTTGATTGCCTTGATTTTGACTAAACCCATGCATTGATTCGTACCATACATGGCGATTAAGATTATTCAGGATTATTAAAGCTGATTGCTATGTGACTATTTCCCTGTTGTGCAGCTACCATTAAAACAGTGAGGTAAATCAAATTCAACTTACCAGACATGGAATTTTATTTTAGTTCAAATCACTTTTAGACATCACAAAATGCAGATTGTCAGCATATGCATTTTCCTTTCATCGAGCATAATAGTTCTGCTAGCCTTACTCTTGAGAAAGGTCATGTGTGAGAGCACATTGACATTGTATTGAATAGTGGGAGATTGTTGGTCTTGAGAAATACACAGGAATTTACTGACACTAATATGCACTCACCCATCTGTATGCATAGTCCATGAAGTTGTACGCATATGGCAAAGTCTAGGCTATAGTGGGCACACACACAACGGGCTGTATTTTAAGTGCTTTATTTAAATCCATCAACCTAATTAGTACGCATAGGATCCAAATACTGAGAGGTTCTTACAATGTTTGGACAATTATAAATAAATAAAGCACCATCTGCACAATGCTGCCAGGGTACCAATGACAGCTGAGATAGTGCACCACTTTGCCAACTAGCTAATTAATCATCATATAAAGTCATCACCATAGGCTGATGTTGTGTTTTGTGTTTTGTGTCAACTCACACTTGGAGGTTGGAGCCTCCAGACAGACAGACAGACAGACAGACAGACAGACAGACAGACAGACAGACAGACAGACAGACAGGCAAACAGAAATAAGTGTGTGCTGTTACTTGGGAGTACTTTCTACAGAAAGACTTTCTTTTCCTTTTACTACATTGCCTTTTATTGAGGCTTTTGATTCATTTCTTGGACTGCACTGTAACTCTCATATTTTATCTGTTTAATCCTATTTTTATTTCTTCTATTTTCTTTTTTTTAAACTGTCCTTTTATAATGTGTTTCTTTTGCACTTTGCCTTAATACTTTTAATGTTTTGTGTAAAGCACTTTGAATTGCCTTGTTGTTGAAATGTGCTATAAACTTGCCTTGCTTTGCCTACAATGGCCTTATTCCACCATGTCAACCTGTGTATTACACAATGGAAGTATTGTAAGTACACAATAGTGCTTTATTTGTATTTAATAATCACCCACCAAAAACTTAATAAATGTATTTGCAAGGGTGTATCCACACAAGGGTGTAAGCATGCAGTCTACAAACACAATGTTCTGAAATAAGTAAAAGCGCTTTGCTATATGTGCATTCATGTTTTCCTCTACAGACGTTATGCTCCGCTGTGTCTCATTTAGCTCTATGGTTACAATCTATGAGGTGATTTGCTACTCTACTTGCCAGCAGTTGCCAGTTATGTTCAACCTTTTAGGCAGTAATAATCTGTTTGTCTAACATGACTCATGGGTACATCGTCTTTGGAACATCACACATAAGCACATGTCAGGTGCTGACACTTTGTTTACAAGTACCTTTTGCACTACATTACATTGGCACACTTTGTACTTGCATTACAGTGTAAATACTAGCTGACTTATCGAGGGAGGCAGGTTTGTTGAAGAACTGGGCACCACCACAGAATAAGAGGAGACGATAACCAGGGCTGGCGCTAGACTTTTGGGGTCCCCAAACAGGTTTTGGAGGTCCCACTCCCCAAAAGATGCAACAATTTCTGAGCACAATATTACAATTACACTGCTACCCCAAAGTCAATCAGATATGGCCTTGTTCATGAAAACTCCTGCAGGTAGATTGCTATTGGCTGTACTGCAGTTAAGGTCTTGTTCCGATAAACATGCACCTTTGGTACCCTGCATTTGAATATTCCTGTTGCTATAAATAAACCAATTAACAGAATATTCCCGCTCACAGTGAGAACTGTCTGCCAACCAGATGTATAATATGAAAAGGTGCAGCTGCCAGCTATCCCGTCTCTCTTCAACGGAGCAATAGCAGGTTGCCTCTAATACAGGAAATCATGGAAATAAATCATGATCTCAATACTAACAGTAATAGTAATCATAATAGCAAGTATGCTCGCAACCACGTTTGTGTTTATATGGAAATATACCCATAACCTGGTGCAAGTCTGAGTTAGCACATATGGTGCATCTTATCGTACGTATGTTCCTCATAATCAGAATATGAGCAGATGTGTGTTATTCTAAGGAGTTATGATGTTTACATGGATTGACCAAAAACCAGATTACTTGAGTAACAACTAAACTAAATAAACTAAAAAAGGATGCAAGGTCCATTGCTAGTTAGCTAGTGAAAATGGAAAGTATGAGCAGCACAGAGTGGCGAAATAAACTTCTGATTCCATTTGAACAATTTCAACTTATTCTGTATGATACTGTGAAATCTGAGTGCATGTGTGCCTTGTGAGTTGTTATTGTTTTTATTTTTTGTCAATTATATGTTTGTAATTGTAAATTTTAAATTGTTTTTTTTCTGAATATTCTTATGTACTCGGGTCTCTCTTGAAAATGAGATCTTGATCTCAATGGGACTTACCTGATTAAATAAAGGTTATGAATGAAAATCACTCAAGCACTGTTTGTCAGACAACATTTGGAAATACTGTATACTACTGTACTAAGCCGTTGATGTAATCCCTGTAATTAAGACACACCAAGACCAAAAGTAAGCAGTTATGAATTACAATTTTCAAATGTTATTGATGTTATTGATATTAAAAGGTGGAAAATGTATGCAGTGTTCAGAAGTAAATTAAGGCTATTATGTTCCATCAAAGGTTTTTATTACTTGGTACATTTTTCTTTACAAAGTGGCACCAGCCACCATGTGTATTAGGGAAGAAAATACGTTTGTTTATAAATGTGATAAAAGCTTTCTCACCACTGGTGCTGTGTTCACACTGAGGCCTAATTCAAAGCCATGTGATGCCAGCCAAGAGTGACAGCAAACAGTTGAAGTTGAAGGTGATTTTCATGAACGTAAGGTTTGACAATTCCATGTGCATTTACAATGAAAACGGAAAATTGTGTAATGTAACTGTTCAATTTCAATATTTCATTTCATTTCAAACTGTCTAATAGATTATATTTTGCAGAAACTATAAAATATGATTCCCAATAAACAATATGACAAGTAGGGAATCAGCCAAACCGATATTTGGCAGTACATCTTTTTCTCCTGGGAAACGTTTTCTGGACTGGTCCATGGGAAATTAGAAAAAGAAAGTTTTTGCTTAATCACTATTTTATCTTTTTGGGAATACGAGACAAGAGGAGCATGTGTGCAAACGTGTTTGTGTACATCCGGTTTGCAAGATTGTTCCACATCCAGTTTGTCTTCACCACCATGGGAAAATTCAACTATTAAAGCTCTATTGAAAGTGGTGAACATGGTTTGCCAGCTACCACATACACCACTATGTGTATACAACATTAGCTAGCTGCTCATTGTAAAGCTCATTCTTGTGTTGGATCGTTGCCAATACAATTTTTTTATTCTCCAGGTGAATTATGAAATATTGTAACTTTACCTGTAACTTTGTTTTCACATATAGTTATCTTTAAATGACCCAAACTCATTTCTCTAAGTGGACCAAAATGTGAACAAAGTGAAAAAAATAAAAGAGACTCAGAGACTCTAAAGGTATCCTTAGCACATTTTCCATTCACAGTGTTTGGAACTCATACGTAACTATTTTGAATTGTGGGTAATTTTCAAAAATTACACCCCTCACTGTTGCAGCATCCATTACCTTGTGGTATTTCCTTTTTAATTTAGCCCACAGAAATAGAGAAAATGAACAGTGGCTAAACAACGTGGTTGCTAACCTACACATAAGGACCGGGATTTGTTTTCAAATTGGATTGCCAGACAGATCTTGATTTAAAACGCAGACAATGTGTATGATCATAAAAACAGTTATCTACAAACTGAAAAAAGAAGAATACGGCCGTATGTTCTCCTGTTGTCAAAATTTGCATATGAGAACAGAATGATGGAAGCTGTGTGAAAAATTGCAGGTAAGGTGAAGATTTAGGAGTTTTCACACTAATACAACCTTTACCTTCTTTTATAAAATAGTGCTATAACATGTAGGAAATTATTATTTTTATCAGGGTGTCAAAGAGTTTGCTAGCACCTAGGTATAGAGGAGTGAAGTATCTCACCTTGAACTTCTGAATTTTACTCTTGAGGACTGTAGGACTCACTGGATTTGTTTCTAAACTCTTGTGGAGAAAAGCTTTGAGTGCAAAAAGACTTGAGCAAGAAAATGGAGACACACACACACATACCATGTGAGAGATTCACAAGAAAGTGAGAGTTTTGTAGTCCTTCTACTTGCTCTGGAAGTTTACACATTTTCCCGTACGCTCTGTGAGTAGTGAATAAGTCAGCCAAGACTGACAGATGCTACAGCGAAAAGACAGCTGCCTGCACTCACTCCAGCAACTGGATCAGGTCCTTTTGACATCCATGACAAGTCCCTGCCTAGGGGGCTGTGCTACTGTCCCCTCAGGCACTGCACCTGGCCCGTGTGTCACCTGCTCTGCCTGGAGGCCTTTGAGAGGACATCCGGGACCTTGCGGATCCTCCCGTGGTTCAGGTGGGACTTTCAAATGAGCCAGTGGACAGCAGAAGAGACCTGTTATAATTAGGCCATGCGGCATCCAGTGGCATACAGCCTATGTCTGCCGTTTAGGGATGAAGATGACTGCTCCCTTCCCCGGCGTTGCTGCATTATTAATGCTGACAGGACTCGTTGCGGAATGTCTCTACCATTCTCTTTGTACTGCTGCCGTCCCCCCCCCCCAACCACTCGGCCCCCCTCAACATCCCACTGCCACATGCGTCCTCTGTGAAATGGAAATGCCGCCCCATTAAAAACCGTCAACCTGAAGGAGATCACTGCTGCACTTATGCTAATGTAGACACAGGAAAATATCACACAAGGAGAGAAAAAAAGTTTGTGAGGGAAGCAAATCGGATGAAAAAAATTCACTTGAGAGATGAAAGTATAGTGTCTCTAATTGGAAATGAATACTGGTATAGTGCGTAGTTCGGAAACATTCTCAATTGTACAGGAGTTAGGGTGGATTTAAAAAGGACGCGCTAGAGAGGAAGAGAGGAAAAGACAGGAAACGGAGAGAGAAACAACAGCAAACTCAGATGGGAGATAATTAGGCCCACAGTTTGCTCCTGCACTGAACAGGAAAACCATCAACATGCATCAGCATTTGTAATTGTCCAGGATCATGTGGTTACCAAATACACAGGCTGGATTTAGAAATGTATGATTTTCTCTAATGGTCAAAGCGAGCCGTGGATAATTGTCCAGTGCTCGCGCAAAAATATGCAAAATTGTAGAATTCTGCAGAGACTGCTTAGCAATTACAATTGAACGGGCCTACGGTATACAAGTGATGCATGAAATTAGAGTTAAAAATCTTTTTGGTTGTGTCCAGGCGGTCTGGGATCAGCCTTGTGCTTCGATGGAGAGCAATGGTAATGATAAACCGTGATCAAATCTGCTCCTTCGAGGGTGTCCCTCCTTTCTCACTCCGCATACTGTAATGGGGAGGGGAGGAAAATTAAGTGTCCTTTTGATCCATGAGGCTGAATACTGAGCATGTAGCAAATTAAAAAACGATGTCTGCTGCATCTGCCTGGAGAATTGCTTCCAAACAATATTGTTTTTTAAAAATAATCTGACATGCAATTATTGATCTCAGACTTTCATTTTCTCTCAACGCAAAGGCTGTGTCTCTTTTCAGGCCAGAGTTTAGAGAGCGCAGCCAGCCACTTTTAACTTTCATCTCCGGCTTATCTCTGGAACAATAAATATATGGCAGTTATTTTGTGTTTCCCCTTTACTTTGAGTGTTTGACTCCCAAACTCATAGCTCATTATCTAATAAACAGGTACTGATGGTATTAATCAAGAATGCAGTCACATACACAAACATCATGCAGTGGTGAAATTCACATCAAATGTACCCACTATGTTTCATGAGTGCAAACATCTGTGCACCTCTCCTGCAAATACAGGACATCTTGAAAAAAATGCGTACTTCATTGTGTGGGTTGCCATGGCTACGACATGGCACTAATAGGATTAAGTGATTTAAATTTGCCGTGTGAATATCATCATGTCACACTGCAGGTACCGCATGGTCTGCTGTTCAAAAAAGACATCTGTCTTTTTCTCTGATCACGTGATGATGATGATGATGATGATGATGATAGTAATGATGATGATAACAGATGTTGGCTCCCAGTTGCATGATTCCCTGTATTATAATTAGATTTATACTGTGGCTCAGTTCCATTCTGATTGTTTGGATGGTGTCCATTATTTCTGAATACACCAGTGAGGTCTGAGTATTTCACTGTATTGGTTCTCAAGTCCTTAGAAATAATATTGTTCAGTCATCCTTCTAATTTGTTTTAACTACTTTTCTATTTTTGTATTGCTTTATGTTTCTACAGTAGCAAACCACCAAGGACAATTCTTATATGTGCCAACCAACTCAACCAACCAATAAATTCTGATTCTGATCCCTGATTTTTCTTGCTTTCAAAACCCAGTCACCATTTCCGTAGCACATTTGAACACCTGAGTCATCCTGGAGGTTGTTGCTTTAGAAAGACCACGAGGTCCATTCAAGGACTCATCCGATGTTGTACAGATAAAGCACATTTCTTGACTTGTTCTGTAGGTCACTGTAAAAAGTGTATGTAGGTTTAACATACTTTAAATAGTTATCTAATTTATTTTATTAGTTTTGTGCTAAAAAGTATCAATATAATTTCCATTTACTTAATACGTGTCAGTATATATACAACAATATATTTTAAATAAAACTATCACAATTTATTTGAGTAATTATGACTATGTGATTGTTGTGTACATGAAATGTTATAAAAGTGAGTTGACACATAATTTATCTGAGTAGTTATGTCAACGTGGTTGCTGTGTTCATGAAATGTGATCAAAATACGTCATACACTACGACATCACTTTCCCCCTGATGCTTTTAATTGCAACAACACGGACAGCAGGTTAAACAAGCTAACGTTATGTGACTTCGGCAGGCTGTTGTAGGACTTTGGAATCAGAGATGCTTTCAGCTAAACATGCTAAACATTAGCATGCTTGGTCTTTGGAAGGGTGCTTTTGATGTATTGTTCCAATCCTTGCCAATTTCATGGACTGCAGCTCAAGCCCCAAGTGTTTCAGATCTCCTAGAGAGATGGCCTGTGAGGTCAGCTGCTGTTGCTCAGGTCACATATTACTTTGTGTGCTTTACCACAGGCTGAGAACAATTTCCCCCGATGTGGACTATAAAAACCCATCTACCTACACTATCTTAATTCTACAATAGATTACTATGCTATGTGACTGTTCACTATTAGTGATTGTTTACCTCCTGAGAGAATGATCAGTTTGTATTTCAGTAATTGTAATACACTATACACTTCTTTGCATACTCCAATGAGGACAAGTGCCCAATGGGATAAAGATATAAAAGCATGAGCTGTTTTGGTGCACTGTTCATTCCCCCAACTCAGTTACAAAAGTTGAAAATTGTGTCACCATGAATTATGGATATGCTCTGATGCCAAGTGTCCTTTCTGCTGACTTTGAGAACCCTCCAGTCCAGATAAGTCTTAACAAGACTTGTGAGCGATAACATGGTTAAGTATCATGGCCCAGCGTTGTCAAGTGGTCAAACCCTTCAGGGGGAACAAATTACTCTGAAAACTGTGCGGGTGATGCCCGGCCATATTACACATTACACGGGTGAAAACAAATGTAACACTGCGCATGGGAGCCAGTGAGGCAGAGTTTTAATTATTGTCAGTGTCAGATTTGAGCATAGCCTCCAGTCAGGGAGGCGAAAATAGAAAGGGAATTAGCCCCTTTTCACTATCCCTGACAGCTAATTACATATAAAATGGCTAACACCGCAAAACAAAAGCAGCCAGACAATTAAACTTGGCTCTGACCGGGGCAGAGCTCTGAAGACGGGAAAAACAGTTGCATTTAAACTTTCACTTTGAAGAGGACTTTTCCCCTCGGATCTGGCGAGTATTTCGAATGCAGGAAACATCATCTGACTGTTTGTGTAAGAAGCCGGGATCAATATGAGCATATTCAATGTGACAGCAAATTGGATGTGCACTCAATTTAGATGTGGCCTTGTACAGCATATACATAATAAATATCAAGGTGAGAAATCAAATGCAGCGAATGCTGAATATGAGCTCAGCCGGGGGGACTATTCCACTGACCCGTCTCAATATGGTCATTGACTTCTTCACGTAACATTTCTATCCAGTAGCTATACCCAGTGAACGATGGGGAGGTAGTATGAGTCGAAGGCATCATGGAAGGATGATCCTGTGTGTCTTCTTCTAGTATTCGCAATAAATCATATTCAGTTATCTAATCAGTCTAATCGAGGTCAATTACTTTCTCCCCTCTGCTCCTGTCCTGGGTCCTGTTGGCCTGCCAGGGAGTCAGAATGGGAGTCAGTGTGATAGGTGTCTATTTGACTATCTCTCTGTGTTGTGTGTGTGTGTGTGTGTGTGTGTGTGTTTATATGCATGTTTGATAGAAGCCCACAGGAGTAGCTCTGTGTGTGCGTGTGCATGTGCGTGTGCGTGTGCGTGTGCGTGCGTGTGTGTGTGCGTGTCAGAGATCCCGGGCCCAGCTGTATCGCCACAGTGTAC
>CABFOP010102024.1:0-12266 GCA_900683385.1 Anoplogaster cornuta | reverse complement strand
GACTCACCTGAGGAGAGTGCGCCCCCTCATGGGCAGCAGTGCGTCGTACACCGTTAGGGAATCACTCACGCAGTCGCTGGGCTCGATGTGGAAGGAGGAGACGGTCAAGCGGATCAGAGAGCCGGGGACAGAAGTGAGCTTGACGTGGCAACTCACTCCCCCCCACGACGAGAAGACATTTAACGGGACCCTCGCCCCGGGAAGGCTGGCGTACAGCTTATCTATACACTGTGAGCCTGGATGAAGGGGAATACACTTATCCAACCTAATCCAACCTAATAGGGTGGATATTTCTTGATTCAGAATTGTGTACACTTTTAGAAAACAGAAGCAATACATAGTCAACTCACCGACTGCAGTTGATGAGTAATCTGAGCGCTGAGCAGCTGTGGAGGACATAACAGTCAATCTCTCCGAGTACACACTGATGAACACACTTATGATGCACATAGAGACACACACACAGACGCACCGTTGATGAGGATGGAGTCTATATCGACGGGAAGGCCCAGTAAGTAGCCTACAGAGGACCTGTTCTTCAGGCTGGTGAGGACAGTGTCTCGGAAGATGGCGCCCACGCACTCCTCGCACACCGCCGGGTTCTTCAGGCGGGGGACCACAAACACCATCCAGAAATGCACCAGCACACCCCCCTTATTGTTGTTACTGGGTGAGGACAGACGGCCGAGTTTGAGTCGAAACAGACAGCAGTTCGTTGGTTTATGATTTTTCTATGTGATGGTAACTGACAGGCGACTATACCTGAGGTCTGAAATGACAGCTTGCTTGTAGAGTCTGGCCAGTGAGGACATTTTGTACACATTGCTCACCTGTGGCACACCAGCAACCAAAAGTATAGACAATGAGCATATAGCATATATATAAGCATTCATAGTAATACTCTCTAAGAAGAAATTGGCATGAGCATGAACCATACTGTGATCAGCAGAGGTTACGTACCACATGTTGTATTTTGTTGGCCATGGACACAAACTCGTGGGACTCTGCCTGCCGGTACTCTGGGATGAACTCCACATTGGCAACACGGAACATCCCGGCGAAATACACTCCACTGTTGCTTTCCCTCCGAACTGAGAAATTGAGCAAGTCAACCGATGAATGTACAGTAGTGCAAATGTAACGCAGATGTACACAATTAAGCCACTACCCGTCAGGTGGTCACCAGTCATGTTATGGACAGATCAGTGATATATGAGATACATTACTCTGGATATTGTGAAACTGAGACTTGTGCATGGAATGTATGATGTTTGTGGATATCAAAGAAGCATGCACAATTAATAATGGAAAAATGTAAGTATTAAAAGCTGGTAGCACCATGCATACCATAAGCACTCGCATTTTAGGGTGGAAATGAATCAATTTGGGTGAAATGAGTGTCTGTGTGCAACTATGTCATGTACACTTACATATGAAGATCCATAGCAGCGTCCACACGATAACCACCACCACAAACACCACCACCGTGATGACGATAGCCAGGTGCTGCAGGTTCCGCAGGTGGAGCTCCAGCTTCTTGAGCCTCTCGAACCTCCGCCTGTGCCTGATGTACTTCCTGCACAGCCTCCGCAGCGTGTGGTCCACCGTGGCCACCTCCACGGACACATCTGCGACCTACGGGGGGGACCAACGCCATCTTGCTCTGATACTGTATATAAAATACCACCACACTGTAATGCTCGCGATCCATGACCTTTCAAGCGGTCAGGTCAATCCATGCTGGTTCTAAAGGGAATGTGACTAATGATGCTCAAGTGATATGGAAGGAAGTGTCTCTTTGTGGGGACCCAACCAAGCATATCAAATCCCTGGGGCTTCAACGCTGGGACAAAGGGGGTTGTTGTAAGCATCTTAGGGGCATCCAGCATGTGTATTGCTCTAACTGATGACCATAAGTAGCTTGAATACCTTATTGGAGTCATCAAGAGGGCACAGCCTGGGCAATAAAGCCACTTCTTCTCTTATCACTCTCCCTCATCCTGTCAGCTACTGTAGTGTACATTACAGTAGGGCGACAACCAATCACCTCCAAATGTCTCCAAGTGGATTGTGAGCAAATGGAAATAGAGATACATATAGGTCTTATGGAGTATGTCATAGTGCAAACTGGGTATGGAGGTGATGAAGAAATGGTTCACAGGCTGCACTAATGTTGAAGAAACCCCCTCACCCCTCTGGTACACCCCTATGGTCGCTCCGTCTCCGGCCACTTGTACTTGCGAAGGTGACAGGCTGAGATCGGCAGCGACTCCATCCAGATCCAGCACTCGCACTCATTGAGTTACCCATTACACATACATTATTCATTCAGTGTCATCCCATACGTGGTACTTATTCCACAAGATAGCAGGGGGGGTATAGATCACAAAGAAAAACAAAACTGGTTTATTCTATTTTAGACATGAACCAGAAACATTCAGTCAAATTAAACAGCTCCATCATAACATACTGTACGGGTGTGTGCGAGGACTGTCCCAATCCAGACAAGTCTCCATAGTTTCATCTGTAGAAATGGTTCTATTCTTGATCCAACCCCATGAAAGTATAAATAAAGTTTCAGATTTGCCTTGATGGTAGCAAAATAATCTATTATCTGGCTTTATCTTACTTACACTGGTAACATCCAATTGAGATCCATCTTCATCTCCGTTTGCCGGCTCGTTCTCCACGCACTCTGTGCCCATGACACAGGCATCCCTCGATCCTTTATCATCGGATTCCTTCATTCAGGTGGTCAAGAGCCATTCTCTTTGGTTCAGATCAAAAACTGGCTTATGGAAGCAGCAACAGACACAGAGAGGCACTGGTGTACAGCCTTGCAGGACACTCTGCCTGAGATGCATCACATCCCGGCCAACAGGTGTGTGAAACCAGATCCTTTTGTACAGGTGAGCTATGGGGAACCAGGGACCTCACTGATGGCAACGTACCTCCTTCAGTCCTGTGGCTAAGGTTTCATTCATTAACTTATATCTCTCCATCTTAAATGAACTAATATTCAACGTGCCTTTGGCACAGAGGAAACCCATCTACTCAGCAATGGAAAGAAAGAAACCTGTTTATAGCAGCATTTAACAAATTCTTGAATTGAAAACTTTCAGACGACACAATTTTCATTTGGTACTTTTGTACAAGAGTTTTATTTACAATGTTAACTGGGTAGGTGGATGTGTCAGCTGACTTGACTTGCAGTATAACTCAAAAGGGTCCAGCCTTTGTGACATAAACTAAAACCATAAGGACATAAATTTAGAAGCAGAATATATATCATTGTCATTATTAACATAAAAAAAACCTTCAGCTGGAAATCAGAAGACATATTGTTGAGTCTCAAACTACTAAGCAGCATCAAAACTGAGGGGGTCAGTATTTTAACACTTTTGGGATGCCTCTCCCAATTTGTAGGCACTGAACTTTAACATGCAACAGAAAAAAATGATACATTAAGAGACATGAAGCACAAAAAACATAAAACAGTGCATTCACAGGTAGGTTCAGGAAAGAAAGAAAGAAAAAATAGTGTTCTTTGAGTTTTCAGGACGGTTTGGTGTGGTCTAAACATTCACAGACAAAGGATGAGGAAATGAAGCCTCATTTCCTGAAAAAGGCATTGCGGGTGATGGAGTTCCACAGGTGGGAAGGCTTTCGCTTGGGGGGCTCAGCCAATGAGAACACCTGCTGCTGAGGCACACTGGTCGGAACGGTAACGTGACGCTGGTGAAGCGGGTGAAGGTTTTGGTGGTGGGGCAGGACGGAACCAGAGTAGCTAATGGCTAAAGGGAAAAGAGGCAAAACCAATCAAAATATGTTTTATAGTTTACAATAATGCGTTAAGACTTATTTGCATGAAGAACTTTTTTTAAAACTTACTCTTGATCTTCCCTTGTTTGGCTTTTCTGGCATTAAAAATAGCCTGTTTTCTTTGCTCTTCACTGATCTCCATTCCTGCCATGAAAGATGAAACACAAACACACTCCGTCAGTTCAAAATAAACCCTTCTTTTCAACAGAAACCACCGCCACAAAAGGAACCCAGATACTGTAGTATTACTCACCCATCGCCTGGTCCTCCTGGACCCTGTGTCTCTCCCTGGCAAAGGCCTGTAACCACCTCTGCTTGTCCTGGGCCTTCCTGCAGCAGAGCACACACACAACCTCCAGAGTGGAGGAGTGGCGCAGGCGCAGAGCATTCCTCAGGGTCAGGCCCAGGTCTGGGTCCCGCCCATCGGGCACTTCCACCACCTCGGTCTGGTCCATGTCCAGCCGTCCACGGTAGTGGAGCAAGTCTCTGCGCAGGATATCTTTTTTGCAGAAGACCAACTGGTGGTCAAACAAGAAGAAGCTGCGCTGCTGTGTCTTGCCTTGTCGGACAACCCGAGTCAGCTCGCCGGAGTGGATCAGCTCCGAGCTGCGCTCCAGCACATCCGCTCCCTGCAGCAACACACAAAGACACATACATACATTCACAGTCAAAGATATATAAGTATGTATTATATAGGAATATTTGAGGAAGTCAGTGCTCATCATCACCTCCCAGTGTAGAATGGCAACCTGCCAGTGAGCGATGGTGTCGACACTCTCTAGCCTTCTCTTCCTCTCATTAATCAGACTGGCCACATTCTTCATAGCCTCGTACGCATTACTCACTCCATTGTAGTCACTGTAATAAGTGAGAAACAGAATGAGTGTGTGTAGACATTCATAGTGTAATACTGTACAGAGGAGGTTGAAAGTGTGCATGCAGGCTGGGGTGCTGCTCAATGTGTGCGTGCACCAGAGACTGTAAACCGTGAAATAAAGGGGCTGAAGTATCGCAGATAGTGTATTTGGATGTGCCCAGCGCTACCTGTGGTCTCTGGGGGTGTACTTGAGCAGTTCTCCCAGCTGCAGGGGGTATTTACAGATCTTTTGGACGGGTGTGAGTAGGAAGCCGGCAATAGAGATGTCAATCATCTGCTGGAGGAGCCGGCAGGCCTCAAAGAAGTGCTTGTATCGCCCCAACTTCATCATGCGGTGCAGCTCAGCACTGGCTGCTGGGTGGGTGTTACAGTACTCTGAGTAGATAGAGAAGCCCTCCCCCTTTGAAAAAAGAGGGTAAATGGAAATTAAGTGCTACTAAGAGACTAAGTTAACGAGTGAGTATGAGAATTAAACTGTGTGTGTGTGTGCGCATTACCTGCAAGAGAAAGCAAGAACCAATTTCGCTAAGATGTGGTTGATCTTTGTTGTATTTCTTCTCCAGGTCTCGGAGAAACTGCCTCTGAAACCGGTAGATATCTTCTATGTTGCTGAAGATGGTCTTCAGCTGCAGCTCGGCGAACATGCCCGGGTGTTTACGGCATTGGCGGATGTAACCCTGAGAAGTACACAAACCCAGTATATTAGTATCGAAATAAATCATGGTAACAGTTCAGATGCTGGCCAACAGGGGGTGCCTGGGGGTAGAGTTGACCATTCTAGGATAATCAATGATGATCTAAGTTTGTTTTTAATGTAATTTCTAAGATACAAATTGTATAACTTTTTAATAGGCATTTTGAATGAGTGTGTCGAGGGAATCATATAGATAAAACATAGAAGAAAGATGAGAGAAAAGCAGCTGTAGTTGAATTGGCTTCTGTGAGGTAACTGTTGTAGGTGAGCTGAGCCCCCACCTCACAGATATCTCTGAGGTGCTTGATGTAGATGCGCTCCGTATTCATGATCTCTTGGACCACATTGGTTCTCATCTGCTCCCTGTGGTGGGCGCTGTGTGTCTCCCTGGGAGCCGGATCTTCCTGGTCCGCTACACTCTCCACACTCTCCCCACTCGAGTCCTCTTGGTTCACACGCACCTGTAACACATGTTCACACGGCGGCAACCGCAGACAAACAGTGGCTGAGTTGTCATTCAAATATGAATGGCGTGAGCACACACTGGTCTGTTTGCTAAATGCTTAACTTCTACTTGGGGGTTGGTTTCCGAAAACACTTGCAGCCCAAGTATTTCTTTGTGTCACTTTGACAAATGATGATAAAAAGACGGCGCTTGACACTTATTTGTGAGATTAAACAAAATTTATAAATAATACACTTTGCGGCCATTGGTGACATGAAAATAATTTCAAAAGGGGGTAAAGAACTACTTAAACTATGAAAGCCACAGATCTACTCCACATCACTGTGGTAACACCACAAGTCTAACCAGCTCCTGTTAGTCAACATTGCTGCAGCTACGAGCAATTACACAGCAGATGCCCATCTGCCAATCAACTAACCTCACCATGGTTACCGCAGCCTGCCTAATTAAGACTCAACTGTCAATCAGCAGTGGTCGCCACAGAAACCAGTTTAAGCCTCTGAACTCCAAACTCCTGCACACACAGTATTATGAGGGCCAGCGGGACTTGTCTGGAGCTAAGCCCGTTTGCAGGCCTTTTGCTGTGGCGCTGGAGAGCAAACATGCATTAGACGAGCAGGTCAGGTCGTCCACTTACCCTCACAAAGCTGGAGGGGAACCAGGCTTCCTTGTCGGCCCCCCTGCCCCACCACCAGTCCTTATGAGAGGCGTCCAGGACACGGATCACGTCCCCAGCCTTGAAGGCCAGCTCCTGTTCCTCCATAGTCACATGGTCCCAGAGGGCCTCAGCGTACACCGTGTAGCCAGAGCTTATCCACTGATCGACACAGACACACACAGATGGCTAACAATGTAATTACATGCAGGGCAAGCCCGTGTCTAACACACAAGACTACATCTGGACTCTTGGGACACTGAAGTTGTTGCCAGGCGTCTCGACATCGCACACAAAAACAAGATCTCATGGCTGTTCACGAGAGACACACACACACAGAGGATAACAGTCAGGACAAATGTTGCATTCTAGCAAATCCAACGCACGTTTTGCATGGTAAAGATGTTGTTGAGAAGTGTTGGATCGCGACAGTGAAAACTCCCCTGTTGCAGACCCACCTCGTTGAGCACGGAGAGCTCCACCCCTGACTGCAGGTAGGGTGTGACATCACTGAGCTCGTCAAAGCTGCCCTCCTCCTCACTGACGCTGTCATCGAGCGCAGCTGAGCACTCGGACACCCCGTCTGCAACACACACACAGGCAAAAAGAGCGTAAGAGAGATAAAGTCACTTTCTCGCAAAACAATCGAGTCGGACGGCGGTGAAGACACCTGTTTCTCTACCAGTGTTTTCCCTCCGACGCATGAACATTCTCAGACTCACTTTCTCACAGACTCAAAGCGGTGAACTCCTCCCCCTCGCTCTCCTGTACACACAAAACAAACCCCCGGTTCTCACCACTGAGCATTCTGTGGAGCTTGCGCCGCCCGAGGCCGTCCAGTCCAATGGGGGTGCTCTGGGAGAGGGTGGACGGGCGGAACCGGGCAGACACTCCTCTGTACGGGGGCACCTGGTGGGAAGGGATGGGTGGCCGTGACAGGGGCTGGTTGGGTTGGGAACAGAAAACATCCTGGGGTTTAGGAACAGCTCGTTTCCCTGGCATGCACCATGACTCACTGTCACATAAACAAGGACTACATCTTCGTGAACTATACTGGCCAAAAACCAAGACCATAGCCTATTCAATTATACCGCCAGTGGATGCAGTTACTGTAAAATCACAGGATTGTCACATACTCGGAATCAAATCATCAAAATGAGTGTTTGAGTTGGGTCTTACAGAGGGGGGGCGGTTCTCCTCAGCGTCGGGGGAGAACAGGTCCACAACGATCACCGAGACAGGCCGCTGCCTCCTGCTCTGAAGGTCCCCGTTCGTGCTGCGACCCCCGGGGCTGTCTCCGTCCCCGCATTCGCCGTTGCTACTGTAGTCTTTATGCGATGTTTCGTTTGTGGTCCTGTCCTCGGGATGCGGTTCCGCCTCTTCCTCTGGGATGCAGTACTTCCTGGAAACCAGCTGCCCATAGTCGGAGATGGGTCGAGGCCGCGCTCGCCCTGCCCTCCGCCTGGGGTTGACAGAGGACATTGTCGCGTCCGTGGAAGCGGGGGATGCATCTGTGGGTGATGTGGGTGACTCTGAGAGGCATGTCGGTGAGAGAGGAGGGGTGCTGCTGGCTGTTAGAGACACTTCCTCGGCTTGGAGAAGTACTTCTTGCCCCTGTTGGTCTGCCGTAGCCTAGGGGTGAAAGGGAAAGGCAAAGTTCATACGTCAATGAGGGCAATGATGTTGACTTTCCCTGTTTAATAATCTGCAATAGTCCAGGTACGTAGGCTGGATGTCTGCAGGGAAGAACATCTGTTAATCAGAAACAGAGCAAAATGTAGAATTGACATGTCATAAAAGTACCAAGGGGGTACAACTGTCTTGGAACAGATTTGAAGGCAGGAACATTTGAATAACTGCAAAGCCATTTCGAGGAACTTTATCAGGATTGTCATCAGAAAGCTGGCATGATTATCACGTGAGAGTGTTCAGGTTCACACGGTGATTGGCCCAACATTTTGTACACAATCAAACTCCTAAGCTTATCGAGTTCAAACAAGAACGGAAGCAGAAATAGCGCAAATATTCCTCAATTAAATGTTATCATAATGTACGTACATATGCCAGTATTGTATGTTCAGTGGCCAAATATTGGCTAATGGTTACTCATCTGGAAATGTGTTGTTCTAAGTTAGTCAGCTAGTGATATGAAACCTCACCTCCTGGTTTTCTTGGTCTGAGTCCGGTCTCTTGCATATGCACACGAAAGGCACACAGTGGGCTAGTACCATTGTGAAACAGACAAACACATACACAGGCCTGTGTCCTGGAAGCAAAGAGTCCAGTAAATGCCTCCTGCCTCTTGGGTTTTAGTGTAAACAAATCTGCTTTCTCCAGTCCATCTTCATAGGCAGAATCCAATTATCGCTAGTCTATCAAAACATATGTGTTTATGGTCCTGTCTACCAGTGTTGCTAGCTGTCTGGGAGCCGGTGTGCACGGTGCTGGACTTTGATCCAGTGGGAGGGAAGACATACGCAGGGGCGGGGGAAGTGCAGTACTCACAGTACTCACCAGCAACAGGACTATGGGGCTGTTTTGCAAGAGCCACTAATCATAAACAACGCCTAATCATTAACTCTGAGTCTCAGCGCGGCATAGCTAGCCTCAGCACTGACGCTGCAGAAGTCTGAATGTGATATACTGAGGGCAAATACAACAGACAGACCTATGCGAGTCAGGTAGATGGAAGGGGTGAATAAAGGCTAGACCTATCAAAATGGTGGTGGTGTTTGATGGACAGCAAGGAGTAACCAATGAGACCATCTTTATTTACGTGACGCTGGTAAGGACCTTTGGACCTCATATTTGAGCCTTTCCACATACAGCTCATGTTTTAGCAGAACTTATCTCACTACTGTAAGTTGGAATCGTGCCACATTCAAAGATCACTTCATAAAATCACTGCAATGAGGAGTGATGTGTTCCATTTCCTAAGACAAAGGTCAATGCCATTTAATTGAATCATCATGGATCATTAATGATCCTTCTGCTCTACGTGATAAGGAGGAGCTTGGAGATTTCATTGTCTTTCGTTGCAGCCTTCCCCTTTGAAACATCACGCAGCCTACTGATTGCCCAATCATTGCTTCTTTTGTGTCCACTGATGAAAGGCGCTACTAGTATGTGATAGCCTGAAACAGTTTACTTGAGCTGTGAAAAAGCCCTGTAATCAAACATACCAGTTGTATAAAGATGACTTCCTACTTCCTGTAGTTTGAAGTGATCATTATTTTGTCACGTGTCCTGCAGTGTACTGTACCTATTGGAATCTGCTGTTGCCTATGAGCAAATGCAGTGTACAGACACACTGGACAGTTACTGTAGATAGGCCGGGAGAGTTATTTCAAATCAGGATGCGGTCATCTTTATACACCTGATCCACTGACTGCAGTTATTCCCTTACCTCATTTGGTCGCAGCTGGATCTGGGTCTGTTCCTGGCTTTCCGAAGGCTCAGTTTGGCTAAGTGGAGATGAATCCCATCCTGCTCCTGTATGACCGCTTGGTGTGGTTACAGCCAGCGATTCATAATGAGAAGAGATGCCAGGTGAAGTCTGTTGTGTCCCCTCTGAGGGCTCCAGAGAGACTGGACTGATAACAACCTGGTGTTGGACTGGGCTGACTTCAGAGTCAGGCTGATGATGGACTAGTGGGATGTGCTCAATAGGTGCCTGTGTACCGTCTTCCCTCTCTCCCACAACCCGAGCTCTGTTGGGCGAGGGCCGGCGCTGCCGCTCACCGGCTGACAGGCAGGGGACGCGTCGGGAGTAATCGTCATGTAGACGGCTCAGTGGAGACAGGGGGGAGGCAGGGGAAGCGCTGGGGGAGGGGCTGTGTCTGCGCCGAACGGTCAGGTCAGTCATGCTCCCTACCAGCTTCAGCATGTGGCCTTTGGATTTCAGGGGGCTCTTCCAGCGACTGGTGCTGCGGCCTCGGAGGTCCATTGACGAGGCGCTGGCCGTCCTCTGGATGCTTGGTGTCCCGTTCGACATGCTAGTTCTCGGGGAGTCTGGTTGGGGTGAAGGAGGACCGGGAGATGGGGCTTTGCGTCTGAAAGGGGTCTTGAATAGGTTTATGTTCTCTGTGCTTTTGCTCAGTCTGCTCAGCATCTTCACATTCGTGTCCGCTGTGTGGCGGCTGACCTCGGACTCTGACCCGAGAGCTGGTTCCTGACTGTCCACAGCCTCATCGGCGCTAATTCCTCCTAGTCTCCTCCTCCCTGTATCAAGCAAAGAGATGCGCCCTGCTCCATATGCTCTCTTGATACTCCTTGAGAACCGTGAGTTCCTCTGAAGACCACCTCCTTCCTCATCTCCCTCCTCCTCACAGTCCTCATAATCTGAGCCATATTGGTTCACTGCAGTTTGTCCAATAAAAACCCCATTAGATTCATTGTTTCCTTCTGTTAACTTTAAATTGTTGACTGCATCATCTGACCCGAAGTCCATATTGGGCATGACAAAGCCATTAGCTGGTTCCTGATTGGCTGAAGGGGCACTCTCTCCGTCCTGGTTGGCTGCCCCTCTACTCTGGATACCCTGTAGCACAGAGGAACGCAGCTTTTTGAAGGAGTCCATGACAGCCAGACCTGTGAGACCTGGCCAGGCCTGGGCGCCGCTGGTACTGTGGATGCCGTGGACCGAAGGCCCGTCTGTGGCTGCACTGTTCCCAGGGACAGGGCACTTCCTCGAGTTAGAAAAGAGCCTCATAATCCTCGCGGAGTAGGGCTTCCCCTCTGGCTGACCTATAACAGGACTGGACCAGGCAGAGGAGTTGATGCCATTCAGCCTGCTCTCGTCAGAGTGAGGACCTGAGGTCACCGGCTGTACCTGGGAAACACACCCAGACAACAGACATGGGACTGCACTCCTCTCAGCATGATTCTGGAATGGGTGGATATCACTAAGGGGTCGGCTCCGCATCAGGGATGGAGGGTCAGCTTTGGAGTTGTGGAGGCAAGGGAGGGAGTCTTCGCTTGTGGACAAGATTCTGTCATTTTGGTCTGCCTGCAAAAATAAGAGATTCATTTAGGAACTTATGCAGACTGTATTATAGCAGAATTACGGTGAAGTAGGCTAAGCTATCATACATGGAGACCAGGGGAATGAGCATACCATGGTCAATGTGACCAGAAAGCTTAAGCAAAGCGCCTTTTGACTATGCCTAAGAGTTACAGCTATCAAAAATGAAGGCATTAAGCCAACAGGGTAGTAGGTTGAACACTTACATTTTCATTACCCAGAAATGTTTAGCCCAGATGTTCCTATTAATAGGTTGTTATGAAGAAACTTAATAGGGTCAATGGATCAGCAACAAATTCAGATAACAAGAGAAAGACAGATTTGTTCTGAAAGTGAACTGTTGAGAGACACCTTAAGACTGTTACAGTAAGACTGCAGCACCATCTTCCAAGAAATGCTGTGCAAGTAAGTGAATTACTGAGAATTTCTTCTTGAGTATGGCATTGATATGAAGAGTACATATGTATATACAGTACGTGAGAGGATGGAAGTGTGGAAATGAGGTGTGGTGTGTTTCCAGTACATTAAAGTCTCTTCTTAGTGTTTGTGTATCACAGAGAGAAGGAGCAACAGAGGGAGGGGGGGTGAGAGAGAGAGCGAGAGAGAGAGAGAGAGAGAGAGAGAGAGAGAATCTCTTGTGTGGGAGCCAGGGGAGTAAGGCACCTCTCACTGTGAGAACACTACGTTCATTTCTCCTTGGTGCTGTATTTCTATGACCAAGGATAATTG
>CABFOP010101989.1:0-13148 GCA_900683385.1 Anoplogaster cornuta | reverse complement strand
GAGAGAGAGAGAGAGAGAGAGAGAGAGAGAGAGTGTGACAGTGACAGATGTAGCGAGAGAGTGACAGAGAGAGCATCCTGATTGGTCTCTCTTTGTGCTAAGTAGACCTATATTTCAGGCGGTTATATTATTTTAACTCCCTAAAATGAGTTTTTGCAGGGTGGGATGCCTGAATATGGACAAAAATACTAGCCCAATTGAGGCAGCCCACGCTGGGCCCATTAGGATTTTCACATTGGCCCGATGGCATTGGCCCAGTCTGAGCCAGCTAGCAGCCCAAAAATATTAATCCCCAACCAAATCCCATCTGCCTTATTTTGGGCCCTTAGATAATTAGAAACAAAATAGTATTTAATGTGTAACAATAACAACAACAGCAAGAATAATCACACGATTAGAAACCAAATTTTAGTGCAGAACAAAATGCTAGTGAATGTCCTCTTAATAATAAACTCTTCTCCCTTAAGATTAACAAGGAGATGCTTATTGTCATTTTTTGAAAAGTGTTTTGTTTGAGTTAAAGTGAAAGAACTTAGTTTTCTAACACAACCAAAACCATTTTTTATCTTGAAGAAATGACACAGTAGGTTTGAAATTTTTTAGGCGTTGCTCTCGCCTCTGGCTCAGAATACTAGCTAGGAAAACTTTGGAGAATAATTTATACAATGGATTAAAACATTCTACAACAAACCAAGGGCAGCAATCATGACTAACAACATAATCTCATGAAATTTCACACTCCACAGAGGCACCAGACAAGGATGTCCACTCTCACCTTCACTATTTTCACTCTTTATTGAACCATTAGCAGCAGCAATATGCCAAAACAACAATATCACAGGCATCCACACTAATAAGATGATACATAAAATCAGCCTATATGCAAACAATGTACTCCTATTCCTAAAAATCCAAACAAATCAATCAAAGAACTTATCAAATCCATCAATACATACTCAAACATCTCTGATTATACAATAAACTGGAATAAATCCACCATCCTATCAATAAATGGAGCTCTCATGCTACATTACAAATCCCCCACTTACCATTCACACAAAATTATCCTCCAAGCTGTCAAGAGTTATTCCACCTAAACTTCATTCCACTACTATGAGATTGCCAAGTCTCTGGATTCTGACAAATCCAAGGCCCTTCCTGGGTTCCATGCCTTCACTGGCTGTGACACAGTATCTGCATTTGCAACCAGGGGCAAGAAGACAGATTGGGATACCTGGAATACCGATGACATGGCAACAGAGTGGCTCTGTCAAAGGCTCCTCCAAAAAGCATTCCAGTGAAGGTCATTTATCTATTTATCTATTGTGGAGCGCTTCACAATTCTCCTCTACAATCGCACCAGCAGCCAACTCAACACTCAATATTGATCAAGCTCGTCTTGAGTTGTTCACAAAAAAAAAGGAAGAGGAGTGGCACAAATCCCCTCAACTAAGGATGCACTGGTGCAGCACCTCAAAAGAGCAGTGTACCAAGGAGGACACTGTTGGGGACAGGCACTTGAGGTGGCACCAAATATGCCATTTCCAACAGACTGGGGTTGGATGGACCCAAGCGATTGGAGACCATTGTGGTCAACTCTTCCACAGGCAAGCCAGTTCATCCTTGAACTCTAAGTTGTGGCTGCAAGAAAGGCTGCCAGGGTCATTGCAAATGCAAAAAAAAAAAAACCCTCCTTAAAGTGCACAGCTCTGTGTCAATGTGGAGGAGATAGTGAAGAATAGGTTCAATGTACTTCATCAAAATGAAGTACATTTTTTTAAGTAAATCTTTGTGTTTGACACATTCTTTGACACAAGTTGTTAAGGTCATTTTGAATATTGTTCTACTCCTAACAGTCACTTTATTGTCAGGGTTAATTAAAAAAAGGATTAAGCTTTTAAAACTACACAACATGCATGCAACAGACATGATATTATAAAGTCTAGCCTGATTTCCTTCTCGCAATGTCAATTAATTCACCATTAAATAATTTATAATTGTGCGGCTTATCACTTACCTTTCTGTGATCACAGCAAATACAATACTGTTACAAAATGAGCTAACTTTACTCTCATGGCACATATGAGACTTAAATTTGATGAACTGTCCAATCATTTCATCTATCCAATACATTTAGAAACACATTGTGAAACAACCTCATTGCATGATCAGTTTAAAAAATGCAATTTTAATCCAGCAAACAAAAGGTTTCAAGAAAGAAAGATACATAGATTAGATAGATTTCATCAATAACAATATAAACAATTAATTAGTAGCACCGGCACCAATTACTCTCATCCACTGCTGAAACTGACATATGGCCATGGAAGTTAGGCAGAAGCAATGCATTATGGGGCATTTCAGTATGTCTAGTGACAGATTTATCAAACAAAATGTACTATGAAAACATTCAAAATATTAGCTATTGTTTGTAATTGTCATTGCCATGGGAGAACGCGTATCAAACTCAGGTTTCAAAAACTAAGGTATATCGACCTTCCATCTACTACAATACAAATTGTGCTCTAGGCTTTAGAGGTTGTCTCCATTTACTATTCACACACATAGTTCTGATTTTTCCTTCTTCATAGGTTCCTTGCTGTGGACCTGCAGCAAGAAATAATGGCAAAAGCATTCGAGAGCCCCCAGTTGTCATGTTGGGAGACCACCATATAATTTTGACTTGCAAAGTTTGACTTGCTGCTGTCAACACTGCAAACACCAACTGTGGTTAGCTGTTGACAATAAGGCAATCTAAAAATAAGTTTAAAGACTTCCAAAAATTGTCGCACATCAAGGAGAATAAACAACATTTTCAGAAAAAAATAATACGACTATGGATAACCTCAATCAATCGCAAAGACATCAAAACAGACAGGAATCAGTACTGGGTCTGCTCAGATCATTTCATATCTGGCGAGTAATTTTAAATAGGTATAAATTTAGAGAAATAAATTATTAATAGCATGCACAACAGCAGTCGGCTGTTACAGAACGTCACTCACTCATCCAGATGTGAAGAAGTTGCAAACTTTAATAGGCTTTCAGATCTTTCATGGTGTTAGGGCTAAGGCCAAAAATACAATATTTCCAGACCATTTAGCTTTTCGGATACTGTAAGGGTCAATAACTATCACTTCAATCTTTTAATGATACTGCTGTTTTTTGGATTTAGCCAGCAGCAGGTGCTGGTCTTCCAACAGGGTATCAGGTATCATTACTCTGGTACTGCAAAGGGCCTATAATAGCCTGTCTGAGACTCTCTTTTGTTGTGGTAAATAAATGCCCTGGTCATTATTAGAACTTGTGCAAGAAATGTGTAAGCACAGATGTGCAACGATACCTACTGGATTCAGGTGAATGTTTGCAGTCATCACACTTTGGACCACTGTTGGTGGCATGGACAAGTCCTCTCTCAGGTGTGTGGAGAACGTTTCGTTGTCATTCAGAATACTCCACAGAGGCACCGGTTGACCTTAAACATAAAGGTTGAAAGTGATGGATCATTGCTTTGGCAGAATAGGAAATAAAGTATATCAATGTTTAAAGGTAGGATATGTAATTTTTTGAGAAGCATTTTTGGTTATATTTGTTGAAATTGTTGAAATTGTGGTCTGAAAAAGAAATGAAAAAACGCCAGTGTCTGTAGCGGTCGCAATACTGTAATAAGTCCGTCCAATCATTTCATTCGAACCGAATGAAATGATTGGACGGACTACGTGCCTGTCAACTTGACCTTCAGCTCGAATGAAATGATTAGATGGCCCATTCGGCCAGAATGAAATGATTGGATGGCCTACCTGCCTGTCGACTTACATTCCCAAAAAAAACAGGAAACCAGACTCGAGAAGTACCACACCCGCACGCACGTCGGCACAGTTTGGCTCTGAAATTCGTCACTGTTCGCGCTGCTACTGAGGTAAACAACCAGGAAATCCATCTCCCATGCCACGACGGGGACTGTTATCGGCAAAACATCGTCCCCGGAGCGACAATGGGCAAGAAATTTCCCACTCTTCGCTCGCCATTACTGAGGTAAGAAATCTTGCCTATTGCCCCTTTAAGTAGCTGTGTACTTGATGAATAGCTGTGTAATGCTAACAACTGTGGGTATATATAATGGGTATACCTCACTTTGATTTGGTTTTGTTACACACTTTGAGTGGCACATGGTTAAATTCTGATGAATAAGAGGTGAAATTCTGCTCTCTGGATGAATGTTGCAATTAAAGCCTTCACTGATTAAAAAAAATAGGGTTTGGAACACTGGACTGCATGAGCAGGTGAGATCAGATAATTTGTCACTAAACATGTGTCAGACTGTTAACCAGCCATTTTCTCCTGATTAGTTGCCCACAAACACATGATTTAAAAGAGCCAGCTTCAAAACCAATCGAATGTTAGCCCCCCTCTAAAGTGACAGAAAGAACGGCTTTGCCAGTCAGGGATCCCACTGTGTCCCCCACACCCATTCACATATCTGTTCAACTTATGTGTTTTCTACTCTCCGGGACTCCAATATCATTGAGATGATGAAGGGGTTATGCAATTTAATTTAATTAGCCCTTTTGCAAATGTAGCACATCAAGTCCGTCAATTTTCAGTATGATAGGGGGAAGTGACTCGTCTTGGGTTATTCAAGGTTCAAATAAGATAAATGTTGAGTAAAAATAACAGTCTTGGCAATAACAACACTGGCTGGAATCAATTATGCTATTCAATACACCACTCACATGATTAGAACTCTTACTAAACACTTAATGACTGACAGCCTTCGTGACTACGGCACCACCAGTGGGGCTTGCATGGGGAACCAGAACATGCTCGGGGCTCTTTCTGAACATTGTCCCCTTTCTGATTGAAGTGACCACCTGAGCCTTTTAATAATAATAAAAAAGGACAACAAAATCACCTTTGCCCTTCTAGTCCTTTGATAGTACTGCACTCCTCCTTCTTGTTAATGACCTTTTGTGCGCTTGCCTCAGACGGTGAATCCTATTAATTATGCCCAGGCTTAGATCTTTGATGGATTTAATCTTGTATATTACAAGCCAGCGACCCCAAAATGCAAATGGGCCACAAGCTGTTTGTTGAACAGCAACCCCCCCTCCCCTCCCCTTTGCCTATTTGCAAATTAGGTTCCGTATGAAAATCTGAATATCATCAGACTAAATGAGCCTAATGCAAAGCAGCAACTTATCAAGACAAACGATCTGTCAGTCTGTGTGGTAAATTGCATCATAAATAATCACACGCCATTGTTTTTGAGGGATAAAGGAGAATAACAAATCCTCTAACTTGTCATCCACATGAAGGGGATACTTTCCTTGATGGAGAGTACTTAACAAAGACATGGCAGAGTGATTGTTGCTGAGGCTGAGTGTCTACTGCACCAATTATTTCTGAACCATTACTCAGTAGCAACAGAACTTTTATAATTTAAGATTCACATGAAATCATCATTTCGGCTTCGAGTCATGTGGTTCTTTGCCACGTTCAAGTGCACAGCGGGGTATTTGACAAAACATTAAACAAAGTGAATACAACAACATCCATACTGGCCTGTGTCCTCATTTTAAAGACAGTTGGCAATATAGAAATATTGGTGTTAAAGCACACAACTGCATTTCTGTTACTGTATTTAAATGTCTATACCATTAACAGGGTTAGATTGTGATAGGACTGAATCCCATTGCTCTACATCATCTGACAGCCGTTGTATCTTGCTGATAATGGATCTGTTCACCAGCAGGGTCTGCAGCTCAATCAATATCCCAGCAATTCTGTATTTAACAGGGAGAGAAAAGTTCAACAATGTGTGTAAGTTTTGTGTTCAGATGAAAATCATTGACATTCATCCGTATGCTTTACACCGGGGGCAGGCAATTGTGTGGCATGGAGGGCCGAGAGTATGTATTCACTCCAACCAAACACTGCACCAGGTGACTGATTAGTCCCTCCTCTCTGGTTAAAGGTGTGCTAATCAGTGCAATGACTTGGTGTAGTTTTTGGTTGGAGTGAAAACCTGCATACTCTCAGCCCTCCATGGCACATGATTGCCCACCCCTGCTTAAAGGTAGGATGTACAATGTTTTGAGAAGCATTTTCGGTTATATTAGTTGAAATTGTCTTTATATCCCGACAGCAATCAATAAATCAAGTCCTCTGAAAGAAAAATGGAAAACATCCGCTCTCTGTAGCAGCCGTAATACTGTTCCATCCAATCATTTCATTCGGCCCGAATTACAGCATACGGTGCTGTAATTCACCATTCTTCGCTCACTGCTACTGAGGTAAACAAAAACGAAACCAAAAGATTGTACATCCTACCTTTAAGATAATGG
This sequence comes from Anoplogaster cornuta, assembly GCA_900683385.1. Taxonomy (NCBI): domain Eukaryota; kingdom Metazoa; phylum Chordata; class Actinopteri; order Trachichthyiformes; family Anoplogasteridae; genus Anoplogaster; species Anoplogaster cornuta. Next base: position 6,804 of record CABFOP010101989.1, on the reverse strand, counting down.
AAATGGAAACATCCCTGTACGTACATGGAGTTGTTGAAGTTGTTGACTTGACCTGGTGTCTCTCCTGGCGTTGGGTACCCCACACAGGGATTGTCCATGTTACACATCATACCTTGCAGCCAAGGCAGCACGCCAGCTGATGGCATGGCTTTATTTGGATAATGACCTGGAATAATAGAGGGGAAGAGTCATTCAACTACCCAGCTGGGTACATAATTCATGGTTGTTGGGAAATATGGGGACATGTGATAGTAGGTAGGATGTTTTTGTTCTTGTTGTTGTCCTAGACATTGCACATGGCAGTATGGTCAGTATCAGTATGGTCAGTATCAAATTGAAAGTTGTAATGGAAACAGAAAATGAAACTTTTGAAGAGCTGTCTTGAATATTATTAAAGTCAATAATAAATAATCAGATTAAGATAGAAATACAATATAATTGTTAATTTCCTTGTGATATTATCTATTACATATACTTAAGTCTTCTGTTGATACAAAAAAAGAAATAGACCAAGTATGTGCCTGTACTTACACTGGCCTTTGTAAATTGGCTCATTGGTGGACCGCACCCACACCAAGATGAAGAAGAGAAAGAGAGGCCATAGCAACTCAACTACCAACCGTACCTGCAGTGACAAAATTATTTGTAAAATATTGCAACATTTTAAGGCTATCACATTTTTTGGTTTGCTTTCATTAGACACAGGCCCAAAGATGTGATGTCACAGCTAAAATTCATAAAGAATCTCAAGAGGCAGTAACAAAAATATGAGTGGATATGTGGAATGTGTGTGGACAGTTCTTCAAAAAGGCCAACAGGAATTGAAGGTCACATTTTTGTTGGCCTCAGGAGAATTATCACCCCGTACTTTGATATTATTACCCCACACTCGATGTACCTTTAACAGGGTGATTAGCTGACCAATGAAAGTCTTTTAAATAAAGCCACAATGTTTAAAGCCCAACGAAATTTGCCTATACAAAATAAAATGTGAATTATGGGGATTATCAGTCTTACTGATTGCTATTTTGGATCAAAGCATTTAATCGCTAGCATGTCGTTTTTGAGAATATTCTGCATGAAAACAGGGTTACTCTAAAAATCCAGCATTTTGTAAAATCATATGAACCTTTTGCAATTAGTAGTTATGGCTCTGGTAAGTGAATGACTGCAAAAGTGTGCATGCAGGTGTGTTTGTGTGTGTGTTTACAGTGTAGGTGTACACAGTGCATATCTGTTTTGCTGTTTCTCTTGCTATTACGCTGAGACAGCAAGCTCTGCTCATGACTCCCAAAACCAAACCCATCACACGCTCCTTATCTCCTCCCTTCCACACCCAATCCTCTTCTGGATGAAGAATGCCTTGCCAGCTACTTCCTTGCTTGAATACAGCCACTTCAGTACCTGCTAGCAAGCCATATCCCATGTGACCTGCCTCGGTTATATTTTAACCCCAGAGAATGGGTGGAGAGAGAAACCAACAAAATGCAAAATGGGAGGCCTGAAGACTTTGCTTGTTTACTAGTGTGTTCCATATTTTTCTCTTGAACTAGCGCCTAAGGAACACAGAGATAAAGTGAGTGATACCAAGACCCTAGAGTTCAGAGGTTTCTAAGGTTTCTCCACCGTCTTGGTTTATTATGAGTTCAAGCAGAATTCCACTTTCACACCTACAGTGCATGTTTGTTTCTACCCCTGCTGTCGCTAAGGAAACACTAAAGCAGTGCAATTTCTCTATACATAAGTCAAGGAAACATGCACATCTGAAAGCTGAAGGGCGCGAGGGAAAGGTTTTGTACATCAGTAGATTTCACTCCATAAAGGTAATTCAACCCTGCTGTGAAGTCTTTTCAGCATGAAATATCCACAGGCGTACACAGCGGATGACTCCCAAGATATTACCATCCTGCAGCACATCATGCCTCAACTCTTGCTGCCTGCTCCCTCTGTCATCTAGGCTTTTACGCATCCCTTGGTACACCTCCACTCAACGCCCCCCCCTCTCTCCACCAACCTCAGCTGACCTGCTCTGCCTGCACGCTCATCTCTTCCAACATCTCCAGTGGAGTGACCTGCTTAGAGGAATCAGCTCCAGTCAGCCAAACCCAAGCTCCCGCTATAGTCAAATGTCCAGACCTCGTATCTGGCGATGCACATGGGCACAAAAGATGCGAGAAAACATCTTCTTATGAGGTTGTTGGCTTCATAATTCATCTACAGAGCAGGTGGAGGTGAGTCAAATACAATAACACATGTTGCTTATTGAGTTGCAGGTGAGTTCTGAATGTTGCACACTGCGGTCAGCGCATCATATAGCTCGAGGAATCTACGCATGGATTTGATGGATAGGCCTACGCAAAATCTTCAATTGTGCAATTTTGTCGTATTGAAAAATCCATTGTATGAATTTAAAAGAAACTGGATAAATGTTTCTATGTGTCAGAGAGGATGTAGTTCTGCTGAGAGGGTGAATTATCATAATGTATTCCAAAGAAAAGGCATGGAGAAGGAACGGAGAGATCATGGGGACTTTCTCAATGTCTGGCTCCCCAGGCATTTGCCATTGGACACCAGCGTCTTTGTGAATAGATAATCTCCCCCTATGAAATTATGTGAAATACTGGACCATAAAATCAGTTTCATGCCTGTTATAAAATCTTAAAATGCTTGGTGAGGCATTCATATAATTGGTCATTAACCTCCACAAGCCCTGCAGATGTCCCATTGTCCTTGCTAACTCCCACTGGTTTGGTCTAATAACAATATTTCATGTTGACACTGCCCAAATATCCTACAATCCCACAATATCAGCGTTGTCCTCTGACTCTAGGGGGAAAGTCACAGAAATCTTCCTGATACAAAAGGATATTTCCCTGCTCTTTAGGCGAAGGTGTTCACGGGACGGTTTGAAATTACAAATTACATTACCTTATCCAAAACAACGTAAGAATTCTGATGAAAAGCTGCATTTTCTGAGGATGTATTTTGTTCTACTCTGGTAACAGGGGCGCTCTACTGTGCTTGAGCTCCTGATAAAACAAGTGGGTGGATGTTCTATCATTACGGTAAGTCTTACGGTAAATCAAATCATGCACTGCAGTCCTTGATTTATACAGTTAGATCTGCCTTATAGGCTGACGAGATTCCATGACATGCTGACCCTGAAAAATGAAAATGCTACTGCGAGTCCGGCTGCATGTAGCCAGTGTGGGTGAAATCATCTCCACAGTACATCATTAGCTGATAGTGTGTGTGCTGGTGTGGTAGAATTTTGTTCATTCTAATGAGAGTGAGATGAGGGGGTAGTGCCTACAGTTATTGCCGGGAATTGGCCATGGCAAAGGGATAATGGCTGCCAAACCTGAGCCCAAACAATAATTTTGAAATGTACCTGTAGTGCCACCCAATCAGTCACACAGGTGTGCATTTGTACAAAGACAACAACTAAAATTCTGGTGGCAAAACCTTTGTGGCAAAACCTTGATTCAAACGCATGTGGTATTGGCAAGTATCTGGCAACCGCCTACACAGGGAGCAAGAATTTGCGGTTTGTTCAACTTAAAACAACTTCATCCATTTTAGGTTACACACATCAAAACCGTGAACAAGGTATCACTTGACACTTGAAACGCTAATAGAGTTATAGGGACAATAAAGCTTTGGATGCCATTGCTGAGGACAGTCAGTTGTTAAGAAAGCCCTGAAAAAGTATTTGCCCTTCAAACAAACCATTTACCATTAACCAATCCAGCTCCATTAGGTCAAACACTGGTTCTGTTAGAACTCAAATACAGGCAATGTGACATAACATGCACAAGAGATAGATCTCCAAAAATTGAAGGTGACACTTTGAATTGCTTTGCATTAAGGTAAGATTGTTCTTGCTCTCTAGTGAGGGAGAAAAAGGCAGCTTACGAGACAATTTTCTTGGCAAATCCCCCCTATTACCTTTCTCTCCCACAAATAACTTAGTTGTCCTTAACACAACCCTGAGACCATATCCCCATTTTCCCTCTATTGTTGCCCAATTTTAGCGAGATATGTGTTGACTTGCAAAGGGGGGTGGTGGGCACAAATGTACCTTTTGTCTCTTTCGGAGAGTGAAGTTCTTCCACAGGAGCAGGGTGAACTGCGTCAGGAGACCCATTACGACTTATCGCGGCAAATTCCTGCCAAAGCGTCGCTATGGCAACTGGCCCACTTAATAAACCCTGGAGGGAATAAAAGGCAGAGTTTGGTTTTAATACAGAGGAGCAATGCATCATGGGGGAGTGCCACTAATCATTCACTTCCCCAGGCCTTGGGGCTTATGGTGCAGCACCTGTTCTATGAATTATTATCACCTACACTCAGTGAAACTCAAGACTAGGCTATGTCTCGGCAGGTGGAGATTTCCCATTTTGGCGGTTTTATGGTATGAGGATCTTTTAACAAAGATCACAGGGTAGTTTTACTTAATGTATTGCATATAAAACAATTAATTCAGGAGCAAAATCAAACAATATTCTCTAATGTGGGCCCAGACTATGTGTATAGTCTTGTGAGAACCTCTTTATCTCATGACCACCACTGTGTTACAAAAACTCAGTATTATCGGTTACCAGTGTGCAATAAATTACAGGAGATTCATGGGTAAGTACATCACTTTTGGTGTGGACCAAAGATTGCAGTAAAACATTTACTGCAGGTTTTACTGGCCTCTGAACACTAATTAAAGAGATAATAAACAAATAGATCGGCCATGGCATTTTACACTTGCATCAAGTATGACCTTTATTAAAACCTCAATAATTCCGCAACAGTCTCTCCTTTGATTATGGTTACATCATTGGCCTACCCTCACACTCCAGTAACGGCTACAGAGGTGTTAGTGCTTTCTGAGTCAAATTATAATTAACTGTTTTATCAACATGAAAATAAAATCAATCCCACTTGTCATTTACTTTGAGTCAAATAAAGCAGCCAAAACCATTCAAAGGGCATTTCAACAATCTCAGATGCTCACTGCAGTTCCAGTTCCAGTGTTTACCACCCGTGTAGAATAAAGGTTTTCCCCAAGGCTGGGTTCTATGATAGGTCAGATGATTTGTAGGTGCATTTTATAAAGAGTAAAGAGCAAAAGTAAAGTCGTGATCCAGAATTAATTTGGCCATATCATTTTTAGGTGTATTCACATAGACGTTTGAATAATTACTGTATAGTTAGACTGAAACAATTACTTTTTCTTGATTAATCACATGCAGAACTGTTGTACTGTTGTAATATTTACAAATAATACAAATGTAAACAAACATTTTGCAGCCTCAAAAGATTATGTTGTCAGATATCATTAGTATTTGGATCAGTAGCTCAGTCAACAAATTTGAGAGTGAATAAACAACAGTAGTGGGTCTGTTGCCAAGCTGATAGATTAGAGATTTTAAAAGTCTGCATACATACTAACCTACAGTAGGTAGCCCATGAACCACATACAGTATATAGAAAGTAGAAGTAGAAACAGGTTCATGAAATTAACTCATCACATACACATACATGCAGTGAAATTATTTTTCTGCACACCCTGACTAGATATCACGCCCCGCACATGCACATGCACATGCATTTTCAGGTCAGAGCGCAGCCATTGAACGGCGCGCCTGGAGTAGTTTTGGGGGTTAAGTGCCTTGCTCAAGGGCACTTCGGCAGTGTTGGTGGGCACCGTCGCTGTGAGACCAGTCATTTGTTCAATCACCAGCTCACAGCTGGAGTGTACCACCCTCCTGGTGGTGCCGGGGATCGAATCAGCGACCCTCCGGTGATGGGGCGGCCTCCAACCTGCCGCCCCATATACACATACTGTACCAAATAAACTACTACTACAATTTTGCTTCCTGCACTGACCAGAAGGGTGACAGTCATTAATACAAAATATCGACAAAAAGCAGTGATGTTGACGGTGAAGGTGAATGGTACTACAGTACATGAGCTCATAGGTAATTTAATACTTTTAAAACCTTTATTTCTGAACACAAATGAGCCAATGGATTAAATAGAAGACGTTAAACCTACATAACACAAACATGGGGGAAACATGTTTTAGATTGGCAGTACCACATGTTTTGGATTGGCAGTACTATGGGATTTCTCAGTATATATTATTGTACCATATCTAAGATGTTTTGCACAGTACTTCAATTGAGGCTATTTGGAGTCACAGTGTGAGCGCTAGGTGGGGAAGGTGGGGACCAGGATGGGCTTTTTAGCCCAAGGGCAGTCCTGACAAATGTACCACTTTTTAACGCTCCATTTCCTTTTTCTGTACAGGTTCCATCTCCCCTCTGTGTCTTTACATTATTTACTGCTACTTCATGGATGTTTTATTTACTGTCATGGGGAAGATGAGCCTTCTCCACTTCCAAATGGCCAAATAAGGGCTCTAATGGTCTAAAGAATTGAGTCCCCAGGCTGTACCGCTGGAGGCCACTCAATAATCTAGTCGGAGAACATCAGTGAAACGGTAACAGACTAAGCAGAAACTCTCCAGACCAAACATCTTGTTTTGTTGTGTATGCTGATTTGTATTGCTGTTTCTGTTTAAAGTGAACGCACTAAATCAACCCATTCCTACTGTCATCAAGATCTCCATTTGTTCTGTTCATAGACGGCTCATTTCTGTGGGGATGAGATGTACTATCACTTCACCTCAGGCGCAGTAGTATTCCATGTAGTGTAGTATTCACTCTTTGCTTTAGCCTGCAGCTCCTGGCTTACTTTCCATATCTTTGGGGGGGGGGGGGGGGGGGGGGTGAGGGGTAAAACACACGG
>CABFOP010101977.1:0-11234 GCA_900683385.1 Anoplogaster cornuta | reverse complement strand
TAGAACATCCGTAGTAGCCTGTTGCACACATCGAAGGACCTGAGCCTCCTCAGGAAGAACAGTCTGCTCTGTCCTTTCCGATAGAGGGCCTCAGTGTTGTCTGTCCAGTCCAGTTTATGTGCACTCCCAGGAACCTGTACGAGTCCACCATCTCTATTTAATCCCCCTGGATTGTAATAGGGGTTTGGGGCTTCCTTCTCCATCGGAAGTCCACCACCAACTCCTTGGTCTTGCCGATGTTGAAGTGGTTCTCCTCGGACCATCTGACGAAGCCCTCCACCACACCTCTGTACTCCTCCTCCCCGTCCTCCCTGATGCAGCCCACGATGGAGGAGTCATCAGAGAACTTCTGGAGGTGGCACGTTGCAGAGTTGAAGCTGAAGTCTGAGGTGTAGATGGTGAAGAGAAATGGTGAAAGTACGGTTCCCTGGGGTGCGCCGGTGCTGCCCATCACCCACATTAGATGTACTGTGGCCTGCTGGTGAGGTAGTCTGTGATCCAGGCCACCATGTTGTGGTCTACCTGCATGGCTGAGAGCTTCTCCACAAGCAGGAGGGGCTGGATGGTGTTGGACACACTGGAGAAGTCAAAGAACATGACTCACTGTGTTTCCCGGCCTCTCCAGGTGTGAGTACGCCCTGTGCAGCAGGTAGATGATGGCGTGGTACTGATTTGGGCCTGGTATGCAAACTGCAGGGGGTCCAGGGAGTCGCTCACCAGGGGCCTGAGGTGCTGCAGAACCAGTCTCTCGAGGTCAGTGCCACTGGTCTGTAGTCATTGAGAGTACTGGGAAGTCCTTTCTTGGGCACTGGGACAATGCAGGAGGTCTTCCACAGCTGGGGCACCACCTTCAGTCTCAGGGAGAGGTTGAGGAGGTGCTGGAACATTTCTGCACACACCTTAAGCATCCTGGGGTTGATGTTGTCTGGGCCCACTGCCTTGATAACTCCCGTCTCACCAGGCTGGATGTGATGAATGAGCTGGTGGAGGGGGGCGAGGATGGGGTCGAGGATGGGGTCACCCTATCCCTCCCCAAGGTTTCCCTGGGAGGTGGACAAGACTGGCCGGCATGAAAGACATGGAAAAAGGGGACTGTAAGGATCTTTAGGCACACCAACATCATTTTTAAGAGCTTTTATTCTGTTGTCTCTTCCTTCATAGAAAAATGAAACAAGCTTTTTTGAGGACTTGGTTTGAGGTTTTAGGACTAATAATTGGAAACATGGACACCTTCCAAGGGGAGTCTCCTCCTGGACCTCTAACCCATCCACACCTCTTACCACAACCTTCTCTCTCCTCTATCCTGCATGCGTTTATAGTCCTAGCATGCTCTGTCTCAGGCTTCAACTGTACAGTTCTGTGTTTTATTGTAGCCACTTGTGTTTCTCTCTCCTTTATTTGACAGTGCTGTCACGTTTACGGCTTAACGGGGCGTGAGAGCAGGAGATGGTGGTGGTTTTATGGTGAGGGATGTCTGTCTGTGACAATGAGACACTCTCGGTCCCCACTGTCACCCCAACATTCTCCTTTTCTTGACAATGATTGTCTGGTCCACTCTGCTTCAGTGTAGCAGTGACCAGTTTATTTGAGAGGGACGAATCTGTACAGTTTTACCGAAATTAAAAAGGGAAGTGAAAAAAATGTTTACTTCATAGGATGCATGTGTTCACTTTCCCAATACAAACATTGTATAAGCTATATTAAACATTTGCACGTTCATAGACAGCTTTTTGAAGCAGTTCTTGTTTTTGTAGTCTTACCACTGGCTCATTGCGAAGTCTCCCAGTTACTACAACTAATTGAAAGCTTTAATAACAGTTGATTTTGTGATATGTGAACAATCATACACACAATTCTACACACAAAACCGGAGCAGAATTAGGATTTTCTTCTTTTGCAAAATTTGTGTTAAGCTTTTGGCGAGTCCTTTTTTAAAGGTACTGTACACAAGGTTCCCACGGGTCATGGAATTTCTGGAAAGTCATGGGATTTAGAAAAGTCTATTCCAGACAGGGAAAGTCAGGGAATTTTGTGGATCCCATTTAAAAATAAATAAAATAAAATGCTTAGTCTATTCACCACCAACAAAACAATGTTTTTGTAGTTTTGCTCTTAGGGTTGTTCCACACACTGATTGAGTGCTGATTGCTTTAGCACTTTTTATGGTTACACGAGTCATTTAGGTGCCCATTTCGCCTCATTGTCAGCTCCCACTGTAGCTATCCACTCAGCAACTCAACTGGCTGTCGAATCAATAACGCTTGAAAATGAATTCCATGCTTAAAAAACAAGGCAAAGTCTGCGAACATGCCAGGTAACTGTACATTTCAGGAACTTTGGTTACAAGATATTGGTAATGTATACAAGATATATGTTATTTACAAGTACTGGATACAGACACGCTAAATGTAAAGTTATAGATCTATCAAATATGCAGGTGCAGTGTAGGTATTTGTTCCAGCACACACTACCTGAAATAAGTCACCTAAGGTAACTTGTGGTGTGGCTCTCGAGGACCAGAGTCCGAGATCTAAAGTGTGTTTGAAATTATTTTTTCCATGTCATGTTGTGTTTATTGGTCATGGAAATTCAACCTTTTAGTCATGGAAAGTCATGGAAAAGTAAGGGAATTTTACATTTGACTTAGACTGGGAACCCTGTGTACAACCTGCAACCACTCTAGCAATGAAGTGACTGATCTACCAAATGGGGATGAGAAAAAGAAACTGGGTTGGTGCAAAACTATTCTGTAGTTGTCATTGTCTACAGTCATTAGAATCAGTTAAAAAACTGATGATACTGTAGTTGGAAGGAAATTGAATCCTATAACAGAAGGAGTTGTAGTTGTTTCACTTCTCAAAGTGGATGTTTGTATGTATACTGAAAACAAAATGGTGACTATTGAACCTCAAGTTAAAATTGTGAATGTTATTTGTTTTTGTTTTGTATTTTAAGAACATTTTGTATTACCGATGTTATTTTTAAACAGCAAATTTTCCGAACACCAAAAACTTAAATCAATTATGTATCATTTTGTAAAGAAAAAAAAAGACATCAAGACCTTTAAACTATTTGTTCTTTAATTAATTGTCTTTGTCAAACTAGAGCTGGCTACCGAAATAAGTTTTGTGATGGAAGTATAGTGCAGCTGCAGACCTTTGTACAAATCTATGCATGACATATCTCTAGTAGTGTTGAACTATAAACAGTTGTCATCAAAATTTGGTCAGACGCATAGGACACTCTACAGTTAGTTCTAATGAATTACAAAATTCTTTGGATTTGTCATTCATTTATTTTTTACATGATCCCAAAGCAGTAAAGTCCTTAGCATCATTCTCTTATTTTATTCCTTTTGTCTTTTTTATTGTACCCTTTAATTCTTTTAAACTCAAATGTTTGCGTAAGGATAGCTAAAGTCACTTGAGATGTTTGTAGTTAATTTAGGATAATGACACAACATTAATTTTAATTAATGCTTCCACACACTAAATATTTCAGCACTTCAGTATTGAATGTATGACAAAGGGACATTGGAATTTTTTTACATAACTTGTTGCATGTCACTCTGAATTGTATGTTGTGTGTTTTTTAAGACTAGTACTATGCATAAGAAATGTCTTTCTCTCTGTATGGTGCAATGGTATGTATGCCCTGTGAATGATAAAGGGAGTGCGCTCTACAGTACAGCACATACAGCCAGGCACCCTGGCTATCTTTGCAGAGCTACCAACACAACGTGTGGAACTTCTTCTTTACGTTTCTGTTGCTTGGTGAGATTTCCATCTTGTGCATCTTCTGAGGGGCCCTTGGAAATTATTGTTTTGTACATATGAAGGATATTGGAATTTTGTTGGAAAACCCATTGATCATAAACCATGGTATTTTTAATGCCCGTGATTTAGCCAGAAAATGTCTATCAGAAAAGCCCTGATTTGTGATATACTATGAAAGGCTACCTCAGTTTACCACACGTTTATTTAAGCAACAATTTAGCATTTTGACATAACTTATTATGGACTATTGCTCACTGGGATAAAGTAAAACATTTTGGTTTGAGCAAAGCAAGACATGTACTTCCCCTTTTGTGTGAAAACTATCCCCTCCATGACCAACTTGGATAAATTGATGGACACATTTGGATCAAGCCACAGAAAGCTGTATAATAAGTGATTTTTATATTTAAACTTTTAGCTTGTTTCAATATAGTCTTTATCCATTCTTATTAGAAGGGCCAGGCTAAGAGATTACCTTTATTGTTCACATGACTTTGCATTCTGTAGACTTAGTGTCATTTATTTTAGTAAGCGCTTTGGGGTCTCTTTCACCCAAATGCATGCCAACATATTGAACACATTGCATTGTCATAGCATGATGAGAGGTCCTTAACAGGAAAGCAGGACCTCAAAATTAATTACTATATACATATTGTATCTAATTCATTATTTGAATAAAATATAATTGCCTTTCTGTAATGTTTGTTTTCTGAATTTTATTATCACAAACGTTGGCGTCTTTCCTTATTGCTAACACGACCTTTTAGCCGGCTTGCAGTATCATTGCAATTACAGAAAATGAACACTAGAGTGCAGTGTAGCCCATAACATCACTGAACTCTTGTTTCTTTCCCCTCATCTTGTGGATGATATAGACAGATTTGCACACTCTACTTATTCTTCTAAATGCTTCATACTTTATGCTCTGAACTACATTTCAACTTCATATTGAACTGAATCACTGGGACATCTATGTAATATTACTTAGTCTGTTTGAGATGTTTTACTTTTATAGCTAGCTAATTGTTGTGCATATTTGAGGAATTTTGTGATGTTTACAGCCTGACAAATCACCATTCAACAAAATAATCACATCAAAAAGTATTTTTCTATCATTTTTACAAATTCAAAATGAAATGCTTGAGTCAACCCTTTTGATCACTCCAAATTGAATTAAGATTCATCCAAATTCCTTTGAATGTCCTGCAACTTGATTTGAGCACCTGTGGACAATTCAATTTATTGGTGATTTAGTGCAGAAACTACCAACTACCACTACATTTGATTTGGGAAGTCATGGGGACAAATTGGCGGAGGTCTAGGAGTCCTCCCAACAGACACATAGTGAAACAATAAAACATAATATGATTCAATATTTCAATGCAAATGATGAAAAATAAGAAAATATTTGTAAAAATTGTTGAAATAAATACAATATATGGATTAAACCTGTGAGTAAGTCAGCAAAATAATAAAAACAAAATTATTTAAATACAGGGAAAAATGCATTTATTTAACTTTCTGTATGTGATGCTGGATTCTCCTGTTTGCTGGCACACAGTGGGCGCTTTAACTATAGAGCACTACCCTGCAGTCGTAATTACAGGGCTTCTGCAGCACAACAGGCTCGATGCTTTCACCAGCTGTGTCACTTCAGCACAGCATGCAACTGAAACCACTGGGAGGACTTGGAGAGTTCAACTGGTCCGACTCAAACCACTGGGAAGACGGGGAGTTCGACTGGTCCGACTGAAACCACTGGGAAGACTGAGAGACTTCGACTGGTCAGAGTGAAATCACTGGGAGGACTGGAAGACTTTAACTGGTCTGACTGAAACCACTGGGAAGACTGGGAGAGCAGTTTTACCCAACCTCAACGAAGTCTCTCCGGAGCTGAAACTTTGACTGGTGGTGTAACACCGTAAGTAAAGTTATTATTTATTGTTTTACAGCTGATAGAGTTGTCTGGTGTTGAAGGAATAGTGTCATTTTGTTGGCAGTTATGATCCAGACTCTCCTCCCCCAATGCACAGCGAGTCAAACATTTAAAATGAGAATGCATGACGAAAAATTAATGTACATGTTGACACTGCTGCAGAGGCAACTTTCAGATCGACACGGCGCTTACTGACCCACGTGCTACAAACAGGACCTCACAAACATACAAACGGAGGTACGGTGCAAGTATGAACTGTACTGTGGCGGGAAAATAATCTGAACAAAATCGATTTAAAATGCATCCATTATATTTAACATTTTTTTAAATGTAAATAAAGAATGTATTTATGTGTTTTATAGTTTTAAAGATGGCAAGATTTCTAATCGTACAACCCAGAACCATTAATCCTTGCAGTGTGTAAAATGCATATAACAGAAAATTGCCTTTTATAATACCTTATTCATTGCATTTCATGAGAACAGTCACTTTATGTTTTCAGAGAGATAAATAAAAATATCTTAGTGTAAAATGATTAGTATACATGACGGTAGGGGTTAAAGTTACGCGATATTTCTGATTTTATTTTGTAGTTGCATCTACTTTGGATGCAGCACGTGACCATGACCACCTGCGTCGTGGTCAATAGTGACTGATGTCAACAAAGAAATACATGTTTCATTCTGGTCATTCAACATGTTTGTGTTATTGCAGTTGTAATTCTGGTTGCATTATTTGACATGTTGATTGTGGCATCTTTAGTTTAGCTAAATGAAAATCATACAACTTTGAGACCTATATGAATTTTTGTCCTTAATCTCAAGGTAATACACATTTAAAAAATAAAATAAATCACATTTACATTTTACACTATAAATGCATTTTCATTGTTTTCGAGGCGTCATACCACCTGACATTCTAACTTTTCTGCAACTAAATGATAAATTATCTGATATTTGTGGGAGATAACTTCATTACAGCATCACAAGGATCCTATGGGGTCTTTTTTGAGATGTCCTCACGCTTACATGATATTAGAAAGCCAACTCATATTACATTACATGACATTACATTGCTTTTTAAGTCACTTGCATCACTTAATATTTGTAAAAGTAGGCCTACATTTTTTTGGATGGAAGTTTTTTAGGTGAAAGAATACGTTGGACGAAGGGCTACATGTTCTGAGATTTCTCAAACTAAAACAGCAAAGGTGTCCTCATTATATCCTTTCTTCCTTATCCATATCCATTCCTATCTTTCCTATCAGCCAGCTGCAGCCATGTAACATCCATTCTGGAGGGATGGAACATTTCTAGCCTTGAGGGTACTTGAACTGTACATTGCCAGCCAAGATATCCCTGGGAGTTGACCACAGAGGGTCAAAAGGCAGTGAAGACTGTGAATGGCCCAAATCAATAAACTATGATGTTTCAAGACTGACAATATTCTAGAGAACCAGTGTCTGCGATGCCCACCTAGTGTCAAACCAAGACCTGTAAGATCTGACCACACCTCTGAGATTACTACATAGACCTTCATTGGAGATACAGGCATTGGCGTCGTGGTAACATTGGCATTATGTCTTTAGTTGAGGTGTAATACAGGCATTCATGTACAGTAGAGTTGACTTAGAGTGTAAATGACGCCTGTGCTACAGCTTCCCTTCACAAGATGAATCATGTTCATCACAGGTCTAAACCCCTGCCTCGTGAAAATGGCGTAACCCCAAGCTCAAAAACAGGAAAAAAACAGTGCACGGAGGCAGTAGCAGCCTGTCTACCATTTTTGTTACATTTGTTCTCCTTAGTAATTATGAAAACAGATTCATACATCTGTAATCTGATGGCTGTTCCCTCTCTTTCTCACTGCTCTGTCACTCTCTCTCTCTCATCTCTGTCTTGCTCAGCCTGTTGCTCAGCCTCCGTCTCGCTTCTACTCCCTCTCCACAACACTCTATCTCTTGGGCCTTTCTGTGTGGAGTTTGCATGTTCTCCCTGTGCTCCGCGGGGTCTCCTTCTATAAAAGAACCACATCTAAAAAAAAAGAAATGCAGAAAAAACGCTCTCCTGTCCTGTCGGTGACCACAATGTGGACGTATACGTGGAGTCGGTCCCCCGGCGCCAATGGACAGCAAGCAAGGATGGGAAAATGACACATTTATACAGCCACCACTCCCTGCATGTGTGTGTCGTTGTGACATTGTGTGTTGCAGTCACCACTTCCTGCATGTGTGTGTTCAGTGGACCAATAAAGGAATCCTAATCTTCATCTTCATGCTAAACTGCTTTTACTGAGAGACACACATGCAGAATGTTGTTCCCATGACTGTTTTAATCTTTTACAGTTTCTCTCATCCTATAGCATTAACATGGTTTAACTTAGTGAAATTGAAAACAAAAGCACTTTTCAAAGATAGTTTGTGTGGCATTTTTTTGCCTTATTGAATTGGGGGAGACAGAGAGTAGGATGACATGACAACAAAAGTTATAGAATTGATTGTGTTATGTGTTTTGATGGTTTGAACCCTTTCTGTGTCTCTCTCCAGCTGCAGACACCACTAACTTCTGCTGGTGTTGCTTGGACCCTCATCCACCCTCTCAAGATGAACCGCAATAGCTTCAATTCAATAAGTAAGTAACATACTGTTAGAGAAGTGTTGTCAGGATTCTCTTGGCAGATTCAAACATATACATTTCACCAAATTATGTTTATCTCAGCAGTTAAATGAACACTAATCCTGGCAAGACAGACCAGAGCTGAAATATTCACCACAATAGGTTTTATAATACTGCTGTTTCTGGTTCACGTCAGTGGTAGCTAATTCGTAGTAAAAGCTGGAGTATGTGCTTGCTCAGAAGGATTCAGGTCTCTTGGTTTGATGCATTTCCCCGATCGAAACCCTGATTGGTTCGTTGTTTTAAGTAGGAACGGGGTCCTGCAGTCTGATTTGCTGGGAGGCTCATAGGAGAACTGGTAAACCCTTTCTCTAAGGAACCGGACTCGTTGTGTACATTCGTTTGTGCATTTGTGTGTAGCGATGTTTGCTCAGGGGAATTGCAGTATGAGCTGTTTTGGTCACGCAGAGTCGCAATATGACATGACCTTTGACCCTGTGTTAAAAAAAACTCTAGCACAAGAAATGATTTTTAATAAGCTTTTTGCTTCTTTGTAAATTGACATGCTACTTCCGATTACTCCTAGTCGAGAATATTAACCATTTATCTTTATTTTTAATGGCATTCTCCATAAGGAGGTTTGTTTGTGGCAGCCGCTGATTCTGTTGAATGTACAGCTCAAAAAATGTGTGTACGTCATCTGTGTGGTTCAGTCCATGACCACAACAAAGGGGAACAAGGGCTTCGATTCATTAGCGGGTTTCGCCACACCAGTCAGCCCTTCAGTGCGTGGCACAAGGCTCGCACGAGATGCCAGACCCATGTCAACCCAGCATGAGCAGTCAATGCTGGGATTACTTGGTGCATACATGCATTATCAAGTCACTGGGTTTTGTGGGTAATAATAATAATAATCTATACATGTAGTGGATTTCAGTATTTTACACAAATTACTGTGGAAGCCAGAAACTTTTTCATCCATTGATTATTGTGAATTCTACCAGAGTGGCTGTTCAGATCAGATACTACAACTGCTGTTAACACTGGTGCACCTGCTAATAAGGTGTCACTGTCTGTTAGTAGATTTCTCTGTTTGTTGTTGGCTGTTTAGACATGCCTCACTACTCCATGGAATCTGATCTGTCTAAACTTTGCTGCTTGATTTACTCTGACACCTGAAACTTGACAACATGTTTCTAACCATCAAATCTGTCAGTCTGAATTTGAAATCTAAAATGGGTTTTAGTTGCAGATGATGAAATGGCAAAATGAAAACAGATCAGTACATTATCATTCTAGTGCTTCTGTTCTCAGCTCACGTGGCTACAATTACATTTAAATAAAGTTAAATGAATTATTCAATTAAAAGTAAATAAAGTAAACAGAGACACGTGCAGTGCCACATCCAGGTCCGACCAGATGCGACTGGTGTCCCAGGGAGCTGATGAGGCTAGTGTAACAGGAAGTAATCTGATCAAGCTGGGTCACAGGCATCACTGGGTGTGAGATTCCCGAGAGGTCAAGGAGGTAAATGACGAGAGCCCGAGCCCAGGGTGGCGTTTCAAGACATTTATTCTCCAATATCACCTCGCACATAGACCTCCCAACACCTATCAACCAACCATATTAGCACGGTCTGACCGCCTTATATAAGGATGTCTGCTAGAGAATCGGCTGGCACATAACATTTACCTCCGGGTTGTTTCAGACATCCACACACACAAATATCCAATATCTATTTGGTCAATATCTACGTGTTGGCCAGGCTGGAGATGGGACACATCCATTGCACTGGGCTCTGAGATGTTGGTGGGGAACGACTGCTCTCTCTCTCTTCCTCCCCGTCGAGGGCACGGATGAAGAGCTGCTGGCATGGTCGTGAAGACACCTGAAACTCCTTCAACAGGTTCACATGGAAACACTTTTCACTTTGTCAGGCACGTACAGTTCATAGGTTACGTTACCCGTGTGCTTGATGATTTGGTAAGGCCCCTGCCATTTGGCCAACGGCTTACTGTCACTGGTTGGGAGTAGCAGCAACACCTGCTGGCCAGGGTGAAAAGTCCTGTCCCCGGCCTTGGAGAAGTTTAAAGGGCGCGAATCCCATTGGTATGCAAACAGCGAGTATGGCAGCCATCGGTCCCGATCCGATATTCTTGAGAGTCTGATTGAACCTCTCCACCGGCCCATCCGTCTGGGGGTGGTATGGGGTGGTCTTGATACACTTCACTCCTAACAATTGATATACTTGCTGCAGCAACTTGGACAACTCTCTAGGTATGCCTACCCTTGAAAACAGACAAGTGGCTACCTGTCTGGCCTTAACAGATCTAAGGGGGAAAGCTTCTGGGTAACGGGTGGCATAATCACAAATTACCAAGATGGCACCGACTCCATGAGGAACTTCTCTCAAGGGGCCCCACTATATCCATGCCTATTCTGTCAAATGGATGTACGATGTTTTGAGAAGCATTTTCGGTTATATTAGTTGAAATTGTCTTTATATGCCGACAGAAATCAATAAATCAAGTCCTCTGAAAGAAAAATGGAAAAAATCCAATGTCTGTAGCAGCTGTAATACTGTAATAAGTCCGTCCAATCTTTTCATTCGGACCGAATGAAATGATTGGATGGCCTACCTGCCTGTCAACTTGCATTCCCAAACAACCAGGAAACAAATCTCCGAGTAGTAGACACTGGACCATGGTGGGATGGGGACTGTTATCGCTTTCACACGTCCCCCCGAGCAACAACGGGCAACTGGACTTCTGTCCACCACATTTCCCACACCCGTCTTCACGTCGGCGGGGTTCGGTGCTGTAATTCACCACTCTTCGCTCGCTGCTACTGAGGAAAACAGGAACGAAACCCATCTCCCAGAAGCAGCGACAAGACTAGCTGTGTCGG
>CABFOP010101976.1:0-10384 GCA_900683385.1 Anoplogaster cornuta | reverse complement strand
GCTCAAGGTAAAGCATAAACACACACACACACACACACAACATATGAATAGTAGTCATGATACTTGTGAGCCTTAGGGTTCAGTTTGAGTTGATCTCAGAATCTCTTTAGAATCTGTCAACTGCAGAGTTTCAATGCTTTAAGGGTTTCAGACACTACAGTAGGATGAATGCTATACTGCTTTCAAGCCTCAATGCCAGCTGTACTAATGTGGCTAGAAGTCTATCATTTTTTTTAGTTTCAAAGTCAATTTGTCACTCTGCGCTGTAATATTGATCGTGTCAGTTTATTTGTGACTCAATTATATGAGTGGGATAGATGTTCTCATACCTGCTTTGCTTTTTATATAAATGGGTTACAAGTCAGCAAGGCTCTGGCCTAGTTCAATCTCTCCCTCCATACATTCATGTATTCTGTTTTCCTGCACCCATTGTCTTGATATGTTGCCATCTCTTAAAACCAGATTGTGCAAATTGAATCTGTCTATGCAGACCAGGCCAGTGTGAATGGAAACTGCATAGCTGATTGTGATGGGTGTCAGAGCTGTGGCTGCCAGTAACCCTATCGATATAGGGTTTGTCCTAGGGCTGGGCGATATGGCCTATAAATAATACTGCGATATTTTTAGGCTATATCGCGATACACTATATGTATCTCGATTAGTGATGGGGATCGTTCATTTTTATTGATATTGATACCCTTATCGAGACTCATTTACAATCCGAGTCTTTATCGATACCACTATCGATACTTTTCTATTATTTGGTGGAAAGACGAGATGACAATACGTTTTTAACAGAACTGGTATTGCTTTTATTTTACAGTCTGTGACTGTTTGATTTCTGAAAATAAATTGGCATTAGTAGTTTTAATTATGTATTACAAGCTGATTAGAGCTAATAGTGTTAGGAAGTTAAACAGGTCATTATTCCACCTCTAATATCTATTTTATATTGCTGGAAAAACAAACTAATTTCTCATCCAATATCTAGTGTTTATTCAAGTTTCTCTCCAAAAGCTAAATTTTCCAAGATTAACGTTACATTTGAACATATCATGATGACATTTTATTTACCTTCACCTAATACTCATTTTACTGACCAGACCTTGAACACATCATAATGTAACCTTATGGCACCTCGTTTAACTAGCTAACTAGCTCTCATCCTGCTGATTTCAACACAGATTTCAACATTAGATTACTATTTTTAATTCACAGGACTTGCTACGAAGTTTGGGTGCGCTTACCACTCGAGATACAACATTACGTTATAGGACCCACTAGACTCAATAGCAGTATCGATAAGCTCAAACCTTATCGATTTTGAAAAATGTGGAACCGGGTCCTTAATAGAACCGGGTCTCGATCCCCATCGCTAAAATCGACTCGCCGGCAGCTTAAAAAATTACATGGTAATTTGTACTCGATGTTCGCGATATAGTCATTTACTACATCGCACGTAGAACAAGCCGCGATACATCGAGTATATTCGAGATATTGCCCACCCCTAGTTTGTCCATGTCTCAATTGGCAGAAAGGCTTCTATTGATACATGCAGTTGAGGTCCTGTTAGCACTTCATCACTGGTCTATCTATCATCAGACAACATTGTTTTGACAATGACCCCAGTAACATGCTAAAGGTTGTTGCCAGGATGTGAGCTCACTTTTTCTATTATCTCCTCCAACGTGGCATGTTTGAGCACTGTGTTGTCACAAAGTTCAGGTGCAAAAAGCACATTTCACACTGTATCTAAGAAGTGTTGCTTTTGGCCCATCTGTCCTAACTGTTACATGGACCTCAGAGGAGTTTTATGACTAAACACAGTTTTACAGGTGGTAACATCTCTTATCACATCCTTTGCCCATGCTCTGTTTCACACAGCCTCTGCCACGCCAAAGATAACAACATGCATCCTACCCAGACAGGAAGCTGCAGCGATAAACTGGCATGGATGGCAGAGACTGCCATCTGACACTCAGTAATGAACATACATTGACAAAAACTCAGGGTTTTAATTCTGGACAGCCCCTGAATTGACTGTATTGATTGAAGAGCTTGAAGAATCATTCACCCTTTAAGAACTGCACAATGATCTGTAGAGCACTGTACACTACACACAGACAGAGCTGGTTAGACACTTCCCACCCGCTAGCGCTAGTGTAACTCTCAGGGTCACTCAGACAGCTTGAGCAGGCGACTACTGTCATCCCCACACACCAGCCCCTCCCCTTTCCTCCCATCCCCCGCTTCAACAAGCCCCTACTCCAGGGTATTTTTATCCCCTTTCCTCCCTCTCCCACAGAGCTGTGCAGCTGTACTCAGTTCCCATGAAACCTCAATGTGGAATGTGTTGAGATGGCTGAGGTTGACCCACTGTCATTCTATCAAAACTCCCTCATCAATACTGAAACTCCCTATTATTACTTTTGGGTTCTTTCTGTCTCCCCCTTTTTTTCTCTCATTCTCTCAAAAATCCCGTTTTCCCAAGTGTTAAATGATCTCAGTGTCTGAGTTGACTTCCATATGGCAAATTTGTCTTGAGACCGTCAAGTAGCTGTCATTCCCGTTGAGTTATCACAGGAGGCAGCAGAGAGGCTTATGTCAGAGGGTCTTCTACGGAGGAAGCCCTCTCATCTGTCACACTCTGTTCCCTCCTCTTCCTCCTCCTCCTCCTCCTCCACAACTCCTGTCATTTTGGCCCACGGGGAGGAATAGGTAGCAGCAAGAATTTAAGGCCATTCTTTCTTATTAGGTCCCAGGATGTGTAAGACCTGTCTAATCACTTCGTCTCACTCAAACACCAACCGATATTAAAAGCCTTATAAATTTTTCAAATGCACCACAGAGAGGACAGCTAGTTTGTGTGTTTCAGTGTGTGCCCACCTTCTCTCCTTCCTGGCCATAGCGTTCTCGGACCACATTTCTTTTTCCAGAGAATGAGTTACCTTTGTTCCTGGACAGAACATCAACTTATCTGCTTGTTTGGAATGTGGCCTGAGACATCAGGCGGTTTTCCTTTTTTGTTTTGGCCTATCTTCTCTGTTTGGACTGACTGCTCCTCTGTGTTGAATACAGCCCCTCTGGTTGAGTGATCAGACATGATTCACATCCACAGTGCTGTTTACAGACCCTGAGTGAAGCCGATGTTTTAAGTGGCTTTGGAAACCGTGCGTTCCATAAACACGGAGCTCCAAATAATAACAGCAAGACAAAATGCACAAGTCCTCCAAAGTTAGTGTAGTGTAGAACGGCTGTTGCCCGTTTCTGCCATTGTGTTGATATTCTTGTCAGTAAGCTAGGCTGCAGTAAATGTGGTGTACCACCCGGGGAGAGTTGGGGGAGGGGGTTTTAGTATTAGATATAATGCTGATTCTAATCTCCGGCTCATTATAAAAGTGCTGCGCTTTAAAAGACTGACTGGTGCTGTGAATGCTAATGGGTTACAGAGCCATGTGCTTTCATGTGCCATTGGTCCCCACTGGGGAACGCGCATGCATGCATGTGTTGGGCTATGTGTGCCTGCCTTCAGGAGAGAGCAGAGGTGCAAAGGTGAAAGGATGAAGCAAGTGAACGCACAGTTTCTACAAAAAAGAGAGTTCAGGGACAAGTAGCTGAAAGGGAGACACAGATGTGATTAATTCATTCCTTCTTCCAATCTGTTTATGGGAGATAAAAAAAAAGGCAAAATGCCCGGGTCCACGTTTTACCTTCATCTGTCTTGTTAACAATGCAGGATTTCCACCCTGCATTTAAAACACTGTAGGGCTTGGCTTTGCATTTCTGTGACTTGCTATTAAAAGTAAAGAACCCCAAAAGGTGAGTGTGTGTCCGTGCTGCTGTTTATTTAGCATGGTGAAGGGGGGGTAGCTTTACAATTAAATGAATGTATCACTCACTCACTCAAATATTTGAGTGGTGGTTGGACAGATAGGAAGCTTCAAATTCAAAAGTGAGAGCATTGCTGGAGTCATCACTCTCAAGCCTGGTGTCCAATTTCCCAGAGTGCATGTTCGAAGTGTTGGTTTGGGGGGCAGAAAGGAAGCTCAGATCTCCTGCTTTGAGATAAGAAATTCCCAGAGGAGAACTCCTACCAGTGGCTCTCACCCAGCCAGGAGCTGATGGACAGGACAAACCCGGGCCAGGAATGTTTACAGGCCTGTATGTCAGTTCAAAGCAGCTTTGACTGAGCGTCAGTCAGGCTGATTTCATCTCCATCATCGTCAGTTTTTGACTTGGATAGTTTGACCTAACCAGGCGTTCGTTTATCTGTGCAGATGTGGGGTTCATTCTTTCCAAATAGTTCCCTCTTTGTGCTCTCTGAGTTTTTCAAGTTTGAAAAACTAGTCTCTGTTTTCAAAACTTTGTTCTGTTCTGTTTGTTGTTTTTTCCCCAAATTGCTAGAGCAGCAGGTATATCATTTATAAGCCTTCTGTGGCTTATAAGTGTGTGCACATTTGCATGGTGTGCATGTGCACTCAGAGTGGGGCACATTTCCCCATGCTGCTGTGTTTATTTAGCAGCATGGTGAAGAGGAGGTAGCTTTACACCTAATCACATAAATGTATCAAAGGCATTTCTGTGGGTTGGTGTTTTACAGAGTTAAACCACTGCCTGCTGTTCTGGTATGTGCTCTGATTTAGGAAACGCAGTAAAGAAGGTGTGGGGGCGAATAGAGGACTCCCTGTGTTGGTGAATACAACTCAGAACCAATGATGGTCTTGCAGTGGCTTCAGAATGACTTCTAATAATCTATTTTCAATTATATCATTTTGCTTTGTGTAGAAATACTTGGCCCATTGCTTTTTGGACCTCAACTGTTAGAATATGCCCATTTGATTGAACATCCGACTGAGATGTAAATTGTGAAACTGCCTGTCTGTCTCGTCGGCTCTCCCAGGCTGTGAGGACATTGTGGTGGAGAGCCTGTCCCTGGACTCTCTTGTTCCCATCCTGAAGTGGAGCTCCCAGCCCTACGGCTCCAAGTGGGTCCACCGGCAGGCCATGCACTTCCTCTGTGAGGAGTTCAGCCAGGTCGTCACCTCAGACGTCCTCTACGAGCTCAGCAAGGAACACCTACTGAACGCCATCCAGTCTGACTACCTACAGGTAAGGCAATGGAACGTCACCTCCGAAACAATGAGCCAATGATCCAGGGCTCATGTCACCTGCAGAGCTCCCATTTCATGGGTTGGAGATTTCCCTTTTCAGCTCTCTGAAATTTCCACACAAGTCAGCAGGTACTTGACTTGTTTCCTGTAGTTGCTTTGTGTAAATGCAGTGCACGCATTGAATACGGCAATGCATAAACACAATCTCTCTCACACACAAACACACTAACTCCGGGTCGCCAGAGGTGAGTGAGACCATATCCTGGGGGAATTGCCTTCAAACCCAGAACCTAATCGAAGCTGAGCTGTCATCTGCTCTGCCAAGTTCCTCGGGCATCAGACCGGATGGTTGAGCTGAAGCGTAATTCAACCAGACAAACAAACTCCTCAACCAGGCTTGTGCTGTGGCGCAGTCTGAACATATCCTCATTCAACAGCGTCCGAGTTTTGTTCCTCGCCATAATATGTAACCTTGTCCTAATAATTCTCATTCACTTTCCTGTCTTTCTTTTTACACCCCCACTCCCCTCTCTCTCTCTTTCTCTCTCTCTCTCTGTGTGTGTGTGTGTCGGTCTCATTCACAGGCGAGTGAACAGGACCTTCTCAAGTACGTTGTTAAGTGGGGCGAGCAGCAGCTTATTAAGAGGATGGCAGACAGGGGTAAGATAATACACTCTACAATTACCCTCTGAGCAGCCCCCCTAATGGCTCTGAGAAAATTACCCACTTACAAGAGCCTCCAAAATACACTTAAAAGCACGAAAAAAAAGGAACTTAACTTTACCCCGAAATAAAGACCCCAGGAAGCACCTTCATAGTGTTTTCTCATATGTCTTTGTATGTTCTTGGCCTTATTAGCAATTGTCTATTGTCAGGTTTGTGGTCAAGGTTATTAGTCATTATATTGGGAGCAACCTCAGAGTGCATTAGAAAGCTACACTAAACAGCAGTGAATAGAATACATAACCAACATAGGTTCTTTACTTGAACTGATGAACAGTGTGAAAAAGGAACAGGTTGACTTACAGTAACAGCGTGAAAAAGCCTTGTCATGGTTACAGTATATCCACTATATAAAAAGGCTGCTAATGGCTATTTATGTCTGTGTTTACCCAGAGCCCAACCTGCTGAGCGGCACAGCCCACAGCGTGAACAAGAGGGGGGTGAAGAGAAGAGACCTGGATGTGGAGGAGCTGAAGGAGATCCTCTCTCCCCTGCTGCCGTTCATCAGAACTGAGCACATCTTACCTGCCAACAGTGATGTTCTCGCCGACGCGGTTGGTACTCCTTGACTGCTTTTTTCTTCGTCGGCTTGTGAGTTTGTAGCTGACGGACCGTGTCCTTTGTATACTCAGCATTGATCCATCCCTTCTACCCTGTGCAACAGCTTAAAAGAGGTCTGATTAGCACGCCTCCTTCAGACATGCTGCCCACGGCTGAGGGGGGAAAAGCCAATGCCTGGTTACGTCAGAAGAACGCTGGCATCTACGTGCGCCCTCGCCTGTTCTCACCTTATGTGGAGGAAGCTAAGGTAGGCCTCACTCACTTCTGATTAATGGGGCTTCCACGCATAGCAGGAAGCAGTGGATTATATTATACATTATATATGCAGCATTTTTAATGGTTGTTTTCCATCCTCTTGATTTAGTTGGTGTCCATTTGTACATTTGCTTGGTAATTTGTAGGCCCGAGCACCACCATGAATATTTATGAGCATATCCATAGACTAGAGAGAGTCATTATTAGATGAAGTGTCAATCGAGTGGAGCTACTTTGCATACCCATTCAGTGCCCTTGAGTTGGTTATATGACTCCATTTGTGATTATGGTGTAACTCTCCCTCTCTTTTCTACCTGTCTTCAGTCTGTGCTCGATGAGATGATGGTGGAACAGACAGACCTGGTGCGACTACGACTAGTGCGCATGTCCAACGTCCCAGACACACTCTACATGGTTAACAACGCCGTGCCGCAGTGCTGTCATATGATCAACCACCAGCAAATGGCTAGCAACTCGAACATAGCTCCATCAGTGGTCGCCAATGAAATCCCAGGTAAGGATTGTTGAGGAAACTGCAGGGTGACCTAGTGGTCAGAGAGACTGTCCTTCAACTGAAGGATCTCGTGTTGGCAAGCATCCACCCTGCTCAGGGTTGTGGATCCCATGGACGTTTCTATACTCGGAACATTTCGTTTAGAGAATGTAGAGTAGGTGTGTTCGTGTGTTGGCATGCATGTGTGAGTCTGTCTGTCTGCCTGTCTGTTTGTATATGTCTGTGTGCACGGTCATGCTCATCTGTTCTTGTGAGGGTGTATGTGTGTTAAACTCCAGGTGAATGCTGTGAGTTGAAGAGGTGCTGTTCTGTAGCTGACCCTGAACTGGTGGGGGCCAAGTGAATAGGCATTTCCCCCACAGGGATCAGTAAACTATCAACTGGCATCTTTACATGATTATTATTAAATCTTGAAGCTGTTAGTTTTTCAATCTTGTGTGTGTGTGTGTGTCTTCTAGTGCCCCGGCTGTCGGTGGTGAAGGATATGATCCGGAGGCTGCAGGAACTGAGGCACACCGAGCAGGTCCAGAGGGCCTATGCCCTCAACTGTGGTGAGGGAGCCACCGTCAGCTATGAGTTGCAGCTGCGTGTGCTGCGGGAGTTTGGCCTGGCAGATGGAGCCACCGAGCTGCTGCAGGTGGGCACAGTGCAGAGGGCTAGCAGACACAGACCTCAAACATTCCCAGGGAGAGGGATCTTAGGACAAAATAAAGAAACTTTTTTGTCAGTGTCACAATAAGCCTGTGTGCTAGAAATGTTTTAATCACCTTGAGTTCTTTTAAAACTTTTCTCGTCTGTCTTTTAGAACCCGTACAAGTTCTTCCCCGATGAACGGTTTGGAGACGAGAGTCCAATTCTGGCTCTGCGCCAGGTGGGTCGTTGTCGGGTGAACAGCAGCCCAGCCATGGACAGCTTGTTCACAGAGCTGGAAGGGCTAGCAGGCTTCCACCCTCCTCTACCTCCTCCACCTCCCCCGTACCACCCCCCTGCCACACCCAGCCATGCCCAGCTCAAGGGGGCCTGGCGACCTCGTGTGCCCATGCCGACCCCCACGCGGTCCTTCTCCTATCCCTGTAACCGCACCCTGCTCCAGCGCCATGCAGCCGCCAAGCACGGCGGCTCAGACTACTCGTCTGCGCTAAGGCCCCAGCCCCCAGACTGCACCAACCCACAGGCTATGGGCCGAGCCCTGCTCTCAAACCACCAAGCGGTAAGTGTGTGTTACTTTGTAGTGTCCTTGCGCTGCTGTTTTGTTTATTCAAATACAACTGCATGGGTTTGGGCTGGGATCGTGTGTAGCTGAATTGTTCAGTAAAGTCATGAATTTGGTTGTATTTCCTGATCCAGACAAGCGTGGAGCCTGTGATGAGGGAGTTCATGCCTGACATTGCACTGGGTGTCTCAGTCATGTCCCTGAGGGAGCAGCACATGGCAGAGATGGACAGGGAAGGTCCTCACAGTCCCATGGGCCCCTCAGGCCACCACCTACCCCATGGGCCCTGCCCCCCTACCCGCCTCAGCCACAACCATGGTCCTGGACATGGCCACTCCTGTAAGAGACATGCTCCTGAACCCAAACTGGAGGCCCAAGCGGAGTTCCCTGACCTGTATGACTTCTCCTGCCGACCTGCAACCCCAACCTCCACTCACCCTCTCCCCTCCTTTGCTGGGCCAGACCTCTACAGCCACAGCTGCACCCCCTCCAGCTCCTTCCCACCCCCCTACCTTTCTGACTCTCAGTCCCAGGGCCACCCCCAGGGACGGACTGCCTCAGACCCCCTGAGGCTGGATGTCCTCAGTATGACCTCTCAACGGCAGGACGGAGCCCTAGCTAGCCCATCTGGGGCCCAGCCCAGAATTGGACATATCCCAAGGGGCCGATCAAATGAGACCGATCTGACTCATGGCTTGGGCCATTTTCGCTCCCCGAGTGGACACATAGATGGATATGAGGATAGGCACTCAGGCCCCCGGGAACCCCAGGAGGAGATGGTTGTAGCTGGAGAATCATCAGGCTCAGGCCCCCTCCAGCAGGCTCATAGGAACAGTGTTAGCGAGGAGGTTGCCAGAGACCGCAGGTCACCCAGCAAGCCTGATTACCCTTACAAGAAATCTGCACTTTAACCCCAGTTGAAGACCAGGGGTTAAGTTATGAAAAGGGAAAATGGGAGGAGTGGCCCTCCGTTGTAATGGATGGCAAAGCACTAATTTGTGTGTATGCATATGTGTGTGTTTGTGAGAGAAGCAGGGAAAAGGGGTGGTCGGTGGTTGCTATTTATAGGTTCTGTCCTTTTGTCCTACCTCTGTCACACTGTGCTCTCCATCACGCAGTCAGATTGTGGAAAGAGTGAGAGCTGTAGGTCAATAGTCGATGCATGGAATTGATCTCTTCAAGCCCGCCTTAATCCTTCTGGTTTAGAGCATGACTCAGGCTGTATTGGAATGAAAGGATTGGTCTCGCAAGAAAGAGGTTAGCTCCACACTGTGTGAATCCTGACGTAGCTCAATAATGAACTGATGGTCTAACAATAACTATACATGGGCTCTACTGTCTGTTGATTTTTCCCAGCATAGAACTAGTAGACGGCTGCATATGAATCTCAAATTGCGCAAGTGAACAACAGCACACAGTCTGGGACCGAGATAGTGTCGCAATAAAATCATATGTAAGATGTCGGGCTGTATTCCTTCCTCCCTTGATTTGTAATTCCATTTATTCTTGTAGCATTCCAGTAGCAACTCACCTGACACCTTCCCCTTCCTGGCCCTGGCTCTGCAGTGCTGACGACTAACGGACCAAGGCTTGGTCACACGAGGCAGGAATTGGATCAGACAGGAAGTAGGTCGGCAGAGCGTGTCATTCTCCAGTAACCCAGTCTTTCTGGGTTATAATTGTGTCCAGCACTAACCTGAGTCTCCAGCTCAGAGGCTAAAGCCTGGGGTTTTCAGAGAGAGAGAGAGATGGGGGGTATTGCGGGCAGGTTCATTACTGAGATACAGTGAAAAAATCCATAGGGTGTCATGGCAACCGATGTACGGTGGTCAACTGGAATGCTGGGGGTTTGTGGGTCTATTAGCTGAACAGGTGTGTGTGTGTGTGTGTGTGTGTATATGTCTCTGCAAGGACTAGTTTTGTACACACAGGTGTTTAAACAATCTCAGTACTGTACACTCCCATCTTTAGTCAGGTCTGTATGTACATATCAGCGCTACGCTCTGA
>CABFOP010101973.1:0-12857 GCA_900683385.1 Anoplogaster cornuta | reverse complement strand
TTGTTTTTTGGAATAAAAGTAGTATAAAAGACATAAAAGACACATAAAACCAGACAGGACATACCAGTGAATCAATACACTAAAAGACAACCAGAGACCACACAATGGGCGGTGTGTTATTTGTGTGTAGGTTTTTGAACGGCATCAAATGATCAGATTACACAAGATTGTACATTGCGTATTTGTCGGGGCTGGAAGTCATGATTTCCAATTCATCTTGAAAGAGACTACAATTACATGGAGACTGCAAACTGATGACCCCGCTCAAACCCCGGAGAACCCAGCCTGCGTTACCGGAGCGGGGGCCGACTGTTTACATGCAAGGCCGTTCATGTGGGTAGCTGCTTACATGTCCACAGGATGAAATCACCTCGCTGGCGCTTTCTCTGCTTTGTGTTTTCCACTCCATGTTGCAGCAACAATTAGAGAGGTGCCACGTCACGCGCAGATTATATGTGTGTATTTGACCAACAAAGCCCAGTATCTGTCATTCTTTCATGAGCTAAACTACTCCATATTGTGAAGCTTCCATCTATAGTATTATTCCTTTGACATCTAAGTTGTGATATTGCCACCTGGTGTGTGGATGAAATGACGTGTGATGCGATCAGCCATTTAAATAGTGATTCTCCCACTGGACATTTTAAAAGGCCCTTCGACCAGGAAGAAATGTCAACCCAGACCTCGGTTTAGTCTGACAAGTGTTCATATGAGATCCATTAACAGATTTCTACGCTGCATGTAAACGTAGTAACTCTCCTACTTTTGCCTGAAAAGCACCATCCTGTAGGGGACTCTAGATCCAGGGATGACTGGAAAGCCTCCAGCTGAGTTGAGCCCACGTTGCCTACAACGAGAGGCCTGAGTCCCTCTGTTTGGGACCTGGTTTCGCCGTCGCCATGGAAAGCCTTTTTTTAGTTTAGATTGGCAGGCTGTCACCGGTCATTATCACTACGCTGCAGCCTGGTAGCCAGAGTGCCGGGAGGACCAGCTACCATAACGGCCACTCTGTCTCTCTCAGCAGCATCCTCCCCTTGGCAGACTCCAGCTTTACTAGCTGTGACTCATATACGCTGTGAGGCTGTTCACTGTCCACTGTCCTGTTCTCTACCATATTCAGCACTAAGTCTGGTGTTGACGGATCCATTCCACTACAGACCATGAAACATTAATGATACCATTCAAGGAAATTATGTTCCAAGGCTACATGTGCATGATGTTTGAATTACTGTCTTTATACCATAATAAAAATAATGATGTTCATTAAATGAGGATGAAATGTTTTCACCAATCGTCCCCCATTGACGGAGAGCAAAAGGCTCTGGTTGCAGTGTAAAGGTCTGCTTAATGGTCTGTGCAGCCGTGAATTGATTTGTAGCATTAGGACTCTCCAGGGCGTCTCCAGGTGAGTGTGACTCGGCTGGGATAATGTTACCACACCTGTGGGACCACACGCGCACACACACACACACACGGGCAGGAATCAATGCAAAGATTAACCAGATACAAGACCAGCTTTTGTTTTCCATTATGTTTATTCCCACAGGGTAAACTCAGAGCTTTTACACAACGAGAAAGAGACAATCAGGTTGATTTCTGGCTAAGATGATAGAAGGTAAAACAATCCCCCCCCCTTAAGCCCCAGTGCTTAAACCGCACCGATAGCAGCAGACCTAATTGAATTTAACTGGAATTTGCCAGGCTCGTTATCCCAGCCACGGGCCAGTCAACAAATGCATCCTGTTTGAGTCAATCTCAGGTATGATCAACACTGACATGGTTCCAGTTAAACAAACTGACATAGTTTCAGATTCACCTCCAGCTCAACTCCCCTCCCTCCTTCCTCCAAGTCCCTTCATAACCTCTCCATTGTCTGAACTCTTTGCTCTGCTTCTGCGAGTAAAGCTTCCTGTGCAAAAATAGTTCACTGTGGTTGCAAAGTTATCTGCAGCCATCAAAGTGCTTTCTTTCTATGCTTCAGGCAATATCTCCATTCCACTATCAGTATATGGTTCTGGTTATCTCTTTCTTTGCTCGTGTTCGGGCCTTGAACACAACAAAGCCATCCCCTCCTAAAGTTGCTTTTGAAACAAGAATGCAGGGAATGAGGTATTTGCTGTTGTCATTTGGGCTGCCCTCAACAGGCTAAGTGGTATTTGCCGTCTTAACACAGCGAGGATCACGCCATCTTCCATTGGGCGGAGAAGGAGAGAAAACAGGAGAGAACAGGAGAAAAGAGGATCGGGGACAGCAGACGTTAACGGCGAAGGGAGACAAAGCGGCTCTAAAGGAGAAGGGAGTTGCAGAGAGAAAGAGAAAGGAAGAGAGAGAGAGAGAGGGTAATGCTTTGTTTCACAATTAACTGGAGCAGCCCAGGGTCAGACATCTGTGATCCATCTCCCAGGGGCAGGCGTCTGGAGTTGCCTTTGTACCCTCTACTTCCCTCCCTCCCTGCTCCTGTACGCTCTGCTCCTTCCCTCCGACAGCCCCACTCGCTGCCCCGAAAGACTGTTTACTCTTGAGGGGAACCTCTCTTTAATAGCCGCTCGCGCTCTCGTCGCGTCCATCCATTCACTTATCCAACAACCTTCATGCACAGAAGACCCGAGTCGTTAGGTTTAGTGGTAGGCAGTTAACCCCGGTCATGTAAACACTGTCTTATCCTCTGCTCTCTGGATGGTTAGGTGCGTTAAAGCGCCCGTTATTGCCTCGTTACTGCAGGGCCGTCAGATTCATGGTGGGGAATGGCATCGTGTCACCATAGAGGACGGTACCGGATAAACGCACCTCTTGAGTTTTAAACACGGCAGAATTCATTGAGCATGAGAGAGACTGCAGCAGACGTACAGCTTTGAAAAGTGTGTGTAAGCCTTACAATCAGTATGTTTGTCATTATGTCTGGGAGAGGCTTGGCTCACATCCAGTCCAGAAGAATTACCCTCCTACCCTTATTAGAGAGCATTAATTATGCCTGTCTTTTGTCATAACAGAGACCTCAATGATCCCGTTCTAGGTGGGGTTAGGACCAGACTGACAAGAGAATGGTAGAAAACAATTACCAGAAAAATATTTCTTTACCAGAAGCAGTAGACACAAAAGGCTAGGGTCAGATTTGGTTAAATAATACCTTTCTCACATACAGTAAGATTGCAGAAATGTAAAAAAAAACCCCATTAAATTCACATTTTTAGTTAAAATGTAACACCATCACAACTTTCTACTGTCTTTTCTATCTCAGTCTTTACTATCTCGACTATCTCTTATTTTCAGCATAGCTTGAATCTGTAGGTCAAATGTCTGTGCAAGCATATGTTGTCGGCTCGGTTCCCCTTTGCATGCACTCAGGAAATCAGCTCATTGTTTTCCCAACTCTCTTATGTTGGCATCTATGTGAAGGGTCCTATTGTACTAATATTAGGTCTGTTTACAGAGCAACTCAGTGATGTGGTGAAGTATTAAGTATTAAGAGGCCAAACGCACTCAAAGTAATTCACAGGGGATTTCAGCCCCCTCCGTTTCCCTTTTTATCCCATATATGATGTTCTAGTCCAGTTTTATTTTTGGTCAGTAAATAGAATTATAACAGGACCCGGTTGGGCGATGCTCTGCAGCCATCTGCTATGCCTCACATTGAGCTATTAGTGTAATCACTGCAAGGTGATGTCATCTCTGTGTGTGCTGTGTGCGGTCTGTGGTTCACCAGCAACACATAGACACACACGCACATGCAGGCACACACACGAGGAAATGGGATAGAGTGTGGATAATCATTGCATTAGTGTGTAATCAACATATGCCTAAGGGAGTAAAACACACCTTGTGTTTTTACTTTACAGATGTGTCCTTTCTTAATAGCCCAGCTTGTGCTACAGTGTTAAGTGTTTATTGTGCAAGTGGAAAGGGATGTGTGTTTGTGTCAGAAGGAATTAGGGGCTAACTGAGGAGTTGTAGTTGGACGTTACTGGCATGATGCAATCGAGAAGGGCCACATTTTTACTGAGGATCAATTTCCATTTACAGACCATAATTAAAACAAAAACCTGCAATAACTGATCTCTTCTAAAGCAAAATCTTTTTGTTCTCGCTCTATTTCATACTTAGAATCAATTCGGATCTTTTTCACTTGATACGTGAAGTCTAATGTTCAGCATATACATTCGTTGGTCTGAAACAGTGGTCCTCAGGGTAGTACTGCTGGGTTTCTATCAACCAGGTATTTCATTGCATTCACCTGTGGTCAGACATGTCCCAGGTCTAAATCAGTCCCTGATTAGACAGCTAGCATGAAAACTACCTGGCAGAGTAGACAACCAGCAGTACTCTGGACCCAGAGGCTCACATTTGAGGACCACGGCTGTAAACTATCTTTTATGAGACTCATCCTCAGTTTGCAGTGTTGTCTGGGTCTCCCAGTCACAGTGTTCCTCTGTCAGACCGGTCCAGCACACACCCAAACGGAAGCTGCAGAGGCACCAGAAAGCCAAAGGTTTTCCTCCTCTCTTTGAAGAGCTCCTGGCATGGCTTTCAAAGGTCCTCTGTCTCAGCACTGGCTCCTAAAATAATGTGTGGTAAATGTAATACAGCTGCCCAGCTGAGTGGGAACAGGCTGCAGTTATTATTCTCAACAAAAATAATTGGTTTTATTTGTACTTTTAATGTTTCAGCATTTTGTTTTATAGATTTTATGTTTCAGCATTTTGTTTTATAGTGTTTACATATCAATGTTTAGTATCAGTACCATGCACTTGCATTTCCCAGTATTAAAAAATATTACTCTTGTGTCTCACATGTATAATACTGAACTGAATAGTACTGCTGCTGATACAGCAGTAGTGTACTAGCTGGTTAAAATGTTCCAAAGACATAGACCAAACACACAGCTACAGAGTACAGTGACTAGTCACCACTGGTCACGTCTGTTTTCTATTGGATAAATAGAAACCAGCTGTAATGCCCGTTCCGCTTCAGTCTTGAGACAGGGGCGTGTTGAACACAGCTTCCACTGACAATATGCATTGTGTTTCTATAAACCCAGACCCAGATGCTCCCTCGAGGTGAACGATGGTAAATCCAGTTTATACCCTTCACCCGTCCTTCAGATGTTTACATGTTGGATTTGACCTTTCAGATCACAAGGGCTCTTTTTTTTTTACCAGGCGTGAGAGTGAGCAGCTTTTGAGTAACTGCACCTTTCAGCCCCTGTCAGGGCAAATTGATTTCTTTGTGTAGGCTGTGCCTGCCTGTACACCACCACTTAGATCTCCCAACATTTTCTGAGACTTCACCACTCTTTAAATATTTATTCACTGACTCCTAGTTTGCCTGTTGAGTGTTTTAGAGAGGTATTGCTGTTGAAAGCATGTGGCATTAGAGTTACTGAGTGAAGGGAGCTGGGGTCAGGATGCTTCCCAACACCTGTGTCGGTGACTCCCATGTGAAAATGCTCACTGCTCAATCTCACATGCCTCTTGTTACCATCCAGAGAGAGACAGAGCGACGGGAAACAGAGAGAGATGAAAGGAGAGGACTGCCAGGTGAACGTGAAACAGACGGAGACGGCGACGGAAGATGCAGCGTTTTCTGCAGAAGCTCTCAAATGTTCCTCCTTCCTTTTTCACCCGTCTGTGTCACCATCAGATTAACATATCCGGCCTACGGGACCCTTGCTAATATCACACAGGCACATGCCACGGAGTAAGTGTTGCACACCTAGCCGCCCGTCCTGCCCCAGTGCAGCTTGAGAAACACTTTAAACCCCGAACCCCCTCCCAGCCCGTCCCCAAAGCCCTTAAACGCTATAAGAAAGACCCCTTTGTGGTGGGCCTGGCCACAGCGAACATGCTTACAGACATCCCCCAGTCCCCACATAATAGCCCGCCTCAGTCTCCAGCTGTGGAACGGTTTCAACGGCACGACTCCCAAAACGCCACAGCATCGGAGGAAATGAAGGACAGTGGCTTGTCTGGCCTCGATGCTACGACTGTCAGTGAGCGTATTCAGTATTCCCAAGTTGTGCGTGAACTGGAGACCTTTTTCTTGGCAGGGCTTAAGAGGGGCAACTAGGTAACTGGATTGTAGCACTTAGGGGAAATCCCCTAGGCCGTGGTCAATTTGTCGCAATTTGTGTATCCAGTTCCGTAATTGGAAAATGCCCAGCAAGAATTTACACTGCGGAGGTTCATCTGACGGCTACGATAGACAGCAGGACACCATGCCTTATTCCTCTCCTGCAGCTATGTCATTCTTTAACCTTAACGCTGATTATTGCTTATTGCTAAACCCATGGATGCCACTGTATCACCCCAGCTAAATGAACATTACACATAACCGTATGATAAGGTATTGATCATTGGTTTTGTTGCGGCGTACTGCTAGTTTTTCATTTGACATCATTGTTGATCATACTAAATGTTTCAATTAAAACAAAGTACACCTCTTCTCTCGGAGTATCGTGTTCCGCAAGAGCTGAAACAAAACATCTGGTGTTGAAAAGGCCTCGAGGCCGTTTTGTCCATAGCAGCACCTGTGTGCCAGGGCTCATAATGATGTCAGCTTTTGGGATAGCGGGTGCCCTGGGCGCGCAGGCAGGTGTCCCGAGAGCCTCGCCGATGCCTCTGTGAGAAGCAGTCCTGTTGTAAGGGTTGTAAAAGCGCTAATTGCGCCCCGAGGCCCCTCTATTGATACCTCAGACGGGTCCGCTGATAAGCTAAGAGCATTATTGGCTCAATATTAGCACAGGAGCAGCTGGCTCCTGGCGTGAGTAATAATCTTCTCTCTCCGTTCCCTCTTCCACTGTTACATGTCATCCATCCATCAGCTTCCTGTAAGACACACTGTTTTAAAGGTCAGCGGTGCGGTTATAGTCCTCTAATCTGGTGGTATTTTTGCACGGGAGACATTTTAACGTTATGACTGTTGAATTTAGGACTGTTGAACTGGTTGTTAACGGAGCTGAGTGCTTCCCTCTCCAGGCAGTATCCACTAATAGGCCTGAATGAGAGCTTCGCCATCAGCCATTCGTTGATGATCTATAGCCTGATGTAACTACCATGAGTGGAAAGGGTCCAATACTGTGGATTAGTTCCTTGGTACAATGGCTGTATTATTTTGTAGTAGTAGTGGTGGTGGTGGTATAAGTTATTTGTATTAGTGTTATTTTCTTGTATTTGCACTTACTATTATCATTCATATTGTTATTTATGTAATTTTTGCTTTAGCCTAGTAGACAGTGGATGCTGCGTAGTGACAGAGGTCCTGCGTTGTATACATGCACACATTGTATATGGCTTAGCCCAATCAGCCACTAGGACACATGAAATGGAGCCCACATGATCTGCATTATACAACACATATACAGTATATTGTGTTTTGCCAAACATTATGCAACATTGCCATAGAGACCAAGTTTAAATGAGGGATGCAGACATCGGTGTCATGTGCACGGCTCTGTGAAACAGTTTAAAACCTCCTCCAGGTGCAGCCGCCCCTCTCTGGCCCCTCTGGTCTCCAGTTTAGTTGGGAAATACCATCAGCAAATAGAAAAAGTCCCTAAATGGCTGAGCTGCTGTTGGGTTGAGCAGTGTGCTCTCTGGAGATGGTATGATTTCATGATTTAGACTCTTTCTGATGTTTTGTTCCTCGTTGCTTCCACAGGTCGGGACTCTTCGGGGCTCCGGCATCGCCTGGATTCAAGTGAAGCGTTTCTGTCTCCAGATTCAGGAGGTTGGTGTTGTATTTTCTACCTACAGCAATAGTCACTCAGATAGAAAAATGCAAGCTGATTTAGTTTATTTTTTTAAGTAGATTTATTTGTCATTTAATTTTGCCTGTGCCTTCATTTTTGTCCATTAACATGTGGCTCCCATATAGAAGATCTAATCAGGAAACGTATGACTCCCTTTGCTTGAAAGGACTAACAAAGCAAATGGAGACATGGCTTCCTGATTTTCTTGTTATGGTGTTGGGTTCCCGGCACCTGTCAGTAACCGGTGGAGCGGCAGGCTGTTCCCATGGCCGTATTGTTCTGGGCAGGTGTTATCCCACAGTTGTGTGTGTTTTCAAACCGCTCTCCTTTAAATCATCTGTACTGTAGCCGCTGTCTCACTGTAGCTGTAAAGGGAGTCAACTGGCGGTGAAACACAACACCTATTTTCACTGTCTGCCAGGCCCACTGGAAATCTGTCCAGTATATTTATCTGCACGCAGCAGCGATAGAGGGGGACGTGTTTTTCCAACGGGGACGAAAACAATGGAGTGAGAGATACTGAGCGGGGACCACCTGTGAAGCTCATTTCAAAGAGGAAACCCCCTCGGATAATAAACAGAAATGATCGCTTGTTACTTTGCTCCTAAAATAGGGCTACGTCATGTCAGGGGTCCACTTCCTGTTATCTGAGGCTTGTTTTGGACCTAACGTCCTGTATCTTCTCACACAATATCAGACACACCAGTGAGAATCTATAGTGACACTGACAATTTTTTTTAAAATTAGATTTTCTTGCTGCGTTCATTGGTTATTTATTCTGGAAACGTACGAGGCATGACTGTTTTTATATGTCTTGGCATGTCACCTTTAACATAGGCAGATTTTAACCATGTCTATTAGCATCAGTAGCCATCGTGTCATCATGTCCACGTTCACGTTGGTTTGGTTTGGCAGGACAGGGTTTCGATGTGAAGTCTCTTACACCCATCTCTTTGTCCGCAAGTGAAAGCACTTGCACATCTCACCCCGCTGCCTGAAACCAGTCTGACAATCCCAGCACACTTGTTCATTTCTCATCCCCCCCCCCCACTTCTCTCCGTCTTCTAGCGTCTCCCTTTTCCTCTCCCCCCCGTCATTTGTCTCCATCTCGCCTCTCCTCACCTCCCACACATGCTGCGCTAATGTGTTTTGCCAAGAGCAGAAAGTGGGGATGATATCACTCGATACTTTTATTATCCGAAACCCAAGAGTCCGGTGCCAACTTACAGCTCCCCCCCCCCCATACCTCGGCGGTGCTTGCTTTCTGCTCTGAGCTGAGAGTATCATGTTAACCCGGGAGGACCTGGCTGGAGCGCCCACCCGGCACCCCGGGGGGCGTTTGTCTAAAGCAGACAGCAGGCTCTCAGCTTGCGGTACATTGTGCTGCAGTGGGAACGTCGTTTCGGAGCAGCAGGTCAGAGCCGTGGGGGAAGTTGGGATTAAACTGCACTCATCCCGAGCACAAAAGTCAGAACAAATACCGCTCACCCAGCTTATCTGATTTCCTGAGTCCAGGCTACAAAACAGAAGCATATTTTAGGTCAGTCTGGGGGATTTAAGGTGGAAGGGCCTTTCTGCTGCATCTGCGGACCCTGTGACTACTCGCGGGGTGGGGCTGGAAATGTTTAAGTATAATGGAGATAGTGTTAGGCCTGAGGGCCGGTCTAACAGCGGGAAATAGGGAAGCACTTTGGCTCCCTGGGCTCCCGTTCCAGCAGCAAAGGCCTCAGTGGTCTGAGGAATAGGTGCAAAAGAATGTAGCCCCTAATTACTTTTCGCTTTGTAGGATATTTTATTTTTTAACACCCGCACGCTTGGCTCGGTTCAGACATACCCAACATTAGGCTGCCCCGAACATCTGTAGTCACCGCCAGTGTTCAGGCGTTAGTAAAAGCACGAGGCAGGACACAGCTTGAGTTTGTAGGTGTCAGGAAAAGGTCACATTTTGGACCGGGCGTTGAAAAAGCAAGCAAACGCCATGGAAACCCGGGGACACAAGTAGTAGTCGTTGCTTTGTTTGTGAGGCTAAGGATCCCGTTCTCAGTAATGACTTGTTTTGCATAAACAGTGGCAGTCATTGTTGAGTCGTTCCCTCGCCGCTATTGTTTTGCGAAGGTGGATGCTATCTCTGTTTTGTTCCTGCTCCTCGGCCTCTTTAATCCTCAACTCTAATAGCCCGTTGCGTTACAGCATGGGCTGAGGTCTAACTGCTCAGAGATGCCCTACAGATGGAGTCAAACCAGGGGGGGGGGGGACCTCCCTTTGTGGTGAACAGCAGAGAGAGATCTTTTCACAAGATGGCTCTCCGATGAAACCCTCCCCGTCCCCGTCCCTGGCCACCCACTTTGAGGCCGGACTGTGAGATGTCAGACGATCTTTGTTTTCCGTCAACCTCTTAACCTTCATGGCACGGGCTCAACATTGGAGGGGTGAGATGGTCAATATGAGAATATATATACGGGGTGGTTGACCCCCCACATCCCTTCCCTCCCTCCCTCCTACCAAAGTTTTGTTTTGCTCCACCTCACCGTCCAAACTGGGAGTTGGGAAAGAAGAGACTACCACACAGTGCTCTGAGATTGTATAAATAGATTTTTCCAGGGGCGAGCGCTCACACCGAGATCAACCGGAGGTGTGAATGTGTATATGTTCTGAATGTGTGCAGGTACACACACCAGCGCGTATAACACCGGTATGCTGTGTCTTTATTATGTTTTATGTATGTTGTTTCGACTCGACAGCACTCGAGGGACAGTTTTATTGTTTTCTTTTTCGTTTCTTCCTCCCGTCTGTCTTTCCCTCTCAAGCGCATTATGAGTCCTCGGTGCCCCTGCGGCCGCCATGTTAGCTCCTCACCTCCCACGTGTGTTTTCTCTGCAGACCATCAGCAGCGGGGAATCTGTTCGACACCGTTCTCCTTCCTCCTCGTGTCGCTTTCCCCTCCGTCTCTCTTTCCCACGCTCCCGTCTCCTTCCCAGCAGATCCCCGTTGTAGGGATTTCCTCACCTTCAACACGTCCGCGCGTTTATGCTGCAGCGGTACTCCCGAGAAAGTTAATAAATTAGCAGATATAACAGCCCAGACGATGCTCCCACGCTTAAGATACGGTGAACTGCAACCACAGGAACTTCATGCGTAGGAATGCTGTGGCGTGACCCGTCTGGGGACATTTGTCTGTCTCCACCTCCCAAAGCCGTCACATTATGGATCGATGTGAGAGATAAATAAGATACGATGTCAGGTAAGTAATGAACGTGCAATAAGAGAAGAAAAGTTTATGCAGTGGAATGAAACACATCCACTTCACCTTTTATAGATTTTATTGATCCCCGGGGGCAGACTTCTGAGGTTGCAGCAGCATAACAGTATATAAAAATATCAAATACAAGGCCTAAATAGTAGAATACACAATAAAAAGTAGAACCAGGATGTACAGCGGATGGATGGCGTGTTTACATATGTACAATAGTTTAAGGTAGGTGTAAGGACTGGGAAGAGCAGCTTTTGAATGAATGGATGGTACATAATATACTGTACACAGTTAATGAATTAATTGGAAAGGGAATGAAGGGTAAAGGTGATATGTAAGCAGCTAATTGCTTTTTACAGTTCTGGCGTTTCCCTATTTGCAGTGGAAATCCAGATGAAAATCATTGAAATCCTGAAGTGAGATGGCACGGGGGGGCGTCTCTGCAGACTGAGGTGTGGAGCTCAGTCTCATGTTGAACATCTGTCTCCGTCTGCCTGTTGACGGGGCTTTACGCAGGCGTGCCCTTGAAATGGCCAGATGGTCGTATAGCTGCTCCCTCTGGAGTGGGTTTCCAACTGAACGCAGCCTTCTCTGATTGCACGGACTAGCAGATGTATAGAAGCGCAGATTCCACAAGATCCATTTGTCATTGTAGATCTGCTTTTAGACTGCGTTTTTTTTTTGCATGTGTGTGAGGAGAAACGCTTGGTAAAATGGATGCATAATCCATAAGTGTACACTATCTACTATGTACATTTAAACATGCCATCAGATACTGTATCGGTTTAGGCGTGTATTTCTTTGGCACCCGAGAGAGTCCGCCTAGTAATCGACGTCTAATTTCTTCGCACAGTGAGCTGTCGTTATTTCCCTCAATAGGTTCTCCATCCAGACCAATCTTTCCATCTATCCGTCCATCACTTTTATTTCTTTCCATACGTCAATCCATGGCTCCCATCGTTTTCCACGGGGGCTTTTCAAAAGGGATCCCTGGTTAGCTCTGATCAAAAACACATGCAGACCGGGATGAAACCTCGCTGCGATATACGAAGCGCATCCGGGAATCGCGAGTGTTGCTACAAGCCAAAATATAGTATTTAGTTTCAGCAGAGTGAAATCAGTTCCTCCCTGCCTCGGTCTCAACTGCGTCATCCTAAAAAAAGTAGGGCTGTTGCACACCTGGATATTCTGGCTCACATGTGAATAGAGCGACACAAAACTTACAAATTTAAAATATCCTATAGATTATATCCAAGATAAAAAGCTCGAGACCCATAGGGCAAGTTCTGGACAGATATTGTGCACCCTTGAAGCGCTGCATGGCGTCTATTCGGTTTCATTTTCTGATTCTGGGTGGTGAATGTGAAAAAGATGCTCCTTTGGTGTGGTGTTTCGAGTGTTTCATGCCCATACCTTGGCCATATGTACTACATAGGCCTGGCACTGCGGTTCGGGGAGCATTCCACAGCTAATATGGAAAATGTCTCACTGAGTTGCCATTGAAACCCGCAGCCTGCAACAGAAGGAAGGTAAACAGACACAATATTGTCGTGTTTAGGCCAAAGCGTAAAAGTTCCCCGTGCAGAGACCTTAACTAAATTGATTAAATGTGATTGATCTTGCCTGACCTCTCGTCTTGACAAGCCTTTCTTTTCTTTGTTTTCGCTCTGCTCTGCTTCGAACCCATCTCCGCTCTCTTTAGATCTATACGATACTATTGATTGGAGTCCGACAGGGAGAGATGAATGGCCAGCTGTCCACCGCCAGACTCCGCCGAGTGCTCTGTTGAATCTGTCTGAACGCTGCCGTAGCCCGGTGTGTGTGTGTGTGTGTGTGTATGTGTGTGTGTGTGTGTGTGTGTGT
>CABFOP010101957.1:4955-16331 GCA_900683385.1 Anoplogaster cornuta | reverse complement strand
ATCTACGTTCCTACCCTCACCTATGGCCACGAGCTTTGGGTAGTGACCGAAAGAACGAGATCGCGAATACAAGCGGCCGAAATGAGTTTCCTCCGCAGGGTGTCTGGGCACTCCCTTAGAGATAGGGTGAGGAGCTCAGCCATCCGGGAGGAGCTCAGAGTAGAACCGCTGCTCCTCCGCGTCGAGAGGAGCCAGATGAGGTGGCTCGGGCATCTTGTGAGGATGCCTCCTGGACGCCTCCCTGGTGAGGTGTTCCGGGCACGTCCCTCCGGGAGGAGGCCCCGGGGAAGACCCAGGACACGCTGGAGAGACTATGTCTCTCGGCTGGCCAGGGAACGCCTCGGGATTCCCCCGGAAGAGCTGGACGAAGTGGCCGGGGAGAGGGAAGTCTGGGTCTCCCTGCTTAGGCAGCTGCCCCCGCGACCCGACCCCGGATAAGCGGAGGAAAATGGATGGATGGATGGATGGACATTTGTTAGCTTGTCAGTAAATCATATTTAAAACAAATACACTTGTGCAATTTCGGGAGCCTGTCATAAAGTTACCCTTGTTGATTTTTACAAACGTGATTGTCTTTGCTGTTAAATGGTAAGAACTGCTATCATTGTAATGCTATAAAAGAGACACTGGTACCATTGCTATCAAGTTAGAGGTGCACCACAAGTAGCTTAACATTTAAATGGCACATAAAACAAACTAAAATGAAAACAAATGGAAAGTTCTTTTTTTATTGTTCTACCAAACTTATACAATTGTACGTCTTACCTGTCATTTTCTCCCTTACCACCAATACACCAGCAGTTAAATGGACATGGTGCTATAGGTTGCACATTGAACTTCCTGGTAATACCGATGAACTTCCTTGATCTTATAAACCACTGCCAATGAGAACCATCCGTCATGTTTGAGGTGAAGAGCGAAAGCAGATTAGTCTCGTAAGGGTCTGACTCGAAACAGACCCGACCGGCACATATGGTCTCATAAAGAACAAGGCCCACACTGTAAACATTTCCCATTTTTAGAACGGTTAAGAGCCGACACAAACCAGACAGCCACAGAGCTGGAAAGAGCAGAAGAGCGCTGTCAACGAGGCCCGCGGGATGTCTGTTCTATGTTGTTCTACCTCTGTGATTTGTTTCACCAGTACAGAGAACAGGGAGATCTTCACAGTGTGATGATAATTCACCAGTGTGTTGTCATTGTGTCCTCAACATCTTTCCCTGATAAGAACAGATGAGGATTATCCCTCACGTGGGGACAAAGGCGCAGAACAGTGGGTTGTTATTTTACAGTGTCAGGAATGCTGCATACAGGCAGAGCAGAAAGTGTTCTTTTTTACTGCTCATAAAGCAGAAAGGAACAAAGAACAAATGGTGGAGTAGCTTGAACCTCATCCTTTTAATGACACTGCATTATAGGTGCTTTAAATACACATTTTTACCCTATAATTCTACAGACACCCTCCCTACAAATTACCCACAAATGCTCACTGGAAACTACTGTTGTTGTGACATTCTTCCCATTGTCAAAATAAGTCTCCAACCAATCGTTTCTGAAAAACACGTGTTTCACGCTTTTGTGGCCTTTCATTTCCTCAGCATCATCCATATTGTATGCAATTTTAACTAGACGCGCAGCGGCCGCGGTCAAATCGCCACTATCCTCCTGACGACCAATCAGAAAGATAACACGAAGAGGCAGTGACATCACTCCCAGCTGTATTTTCTATGCATTGTTCTGAGACGGGGATCCACCCCGGCTTGGTATTTCCTGTAGACTGTGGATCCATTCATAACCGAATCACACCATCGCTTTGATATGAACGACCCTCTGTAGTCATATGTATGATCACACCAGAGAGTTGCCCCAAAGATCACGCCAGATGAAAGGATGGGTGATGTTGATCATTAGATAATGGTGCAGCCCTCCGGGGCCCTCTCCCCCCGCAGGACATTGTTGGGCAGATCAGACCAAGACTTTGAAGTATAGTAGTAAGTATTCATCCCATATGCCTTTTGCAGATGGTCTCTTGCAAATTGCCATCCTAAATAAAAGCATTTTCAAAAAGTCAAACTGGGGTGAGCGCTCTCTGGAGCAACGTGCCATTTACCATCACCAGCCTGTAGATAGAGAGTGACATGAGCAGACGGCGGTGACCGAAATCAGTTCCATTTGCCACCGTGCTACGAAAATGCTGAGACCTTTCTGTTCTCTGAGACGGGGGGCGACTCTTCTCAAGCGCAATACGCGACGTTTTCACAAGCGCCATC
Organism: Anoplogaster cornuta; assembly: GCA_900683385.1. NCBI lineage: Eukaryota > Metazoa > Chordata > Actinopteri > Trachichthyiformes > Anoplogasteridae > Anoplogaster > Anoplogaster cornuta. Next base: position 14,061 of record CABFOP010101957.1, on the reverse strand, counting down.
TGACATTTAGCATCACATTTGGGGATCTGCTTCAGTGGTTGGCCAAAGATGAGAAAAATGTAAAAAGCGAGAGGCTCAAGTGTTATTCTTTTTTTCTTTTTTTTCATATTTTCTGCAGAACTTTCTTTTTTTGGTTTATGAAACTGTCGATGTTCAATGTGAGATCTTTTGAGCGGCAGGTTTGTTTTTATCATTACATACAAAATGTTTCATGGACGTATATCAAACGAGAAACAGAAAAACACTGTATAAACATGTCAAGACACTGACTTAAAGAGCGATTCTCCTCATCTCTCTGCTTACATAATCATGATAATACCTGATGTTTCCATCTGTTCCGGCCTTCATCGCCTCGTATAAAGACATATATTGAGGTGATGAGAAATTTGTGCACACACACACACCATCCGTCAGTACGCTGGAGTCCACAAAACGGGGACAATCCAAGGGCATCTTCTGGTCCCAGACTCACTTCCTAGTCAATTATGCCTGTCTCTGCACTTTCTGCATAATTCCCCACTATGAGTTTAAATGACCTGCGAGATCACCATAAATATCAATGTCACACATGTCAGCCGGCATCAATTCGCCGGGGGCTTGATGCATGTCGCCGACTCTGTCATTAAAATGCTCTACTGGGCTGGGCAGGGGAAGGGGGAGGAGGATGCACACGCAGGAGAATGCTGGCTGAGGCGTTCATGTCACCTTAAAAAGCAATGTATATGTCACTTTGAGAGATGAATAGCATTTGGAGACCCTCATCACTGCTGGAGAGACAACAACTTTTTTTTGTCCCTGTCAGTTGCTGGGAAATGAATCGCCAATCTGACCTCCTATGCAGTCACAATGCAAATGATGTGTAATGTGTTAGCTCTGACGAGGCGACGAGAAATAAGATTTTAACAAGTTACACTATTAGAATGACATGTATGTCCGCAACGATGAAAGCGCGTCTCCCAAATATGCATTGTATTTACATTTGTTGCATGTAGGCTCATAAAACATTGAGTTCTCACTACTGTCAGTCTCACTAGTCAAAGTCAAATGAAAACAAATGAAAACTTTTTAATTAGTATGAAAGTTCTTTATTCTCCATTCCGCAAAGTCAACTCATACAAGATGCAAGGGTTTCATCCTGCTGCAGCATTATGTATGAATGCAGTAGGGCTATAAGAATAAAAAAATAAAAAAATAAAGGGAATGCATCAATCAAAGCTTTTAAGAAGGCACACGATCCCACAAAGCATGTCAGTTGAAAAACATCTTGAAACATGGGATATTGAATTTACAGTCTTTTGGGATGCAAAACAAGCCTCACATTTTATACATTATTTAATGAACTCACTGACAACACACGTCTTATTACGTTCAACCAGCATGGATTTTTGAAGGCAGATAGTGATGCTGATATTTTTCTACTGAGGCTTATTTTCAATAACTTCAATATCACCATTTATTTGCCAGAATTTACAAGGATTCAGCATTTCCCACAGATTGTATTCTTGCCCAGGGTGGGGAAAGCCTTTGAGACAGCATTTCTGCCTATAAATGACAGAAAAAGGATGCAAAGAAAATTACATTTCCTTACAGGTTTTACAGACTTTTTATGTAGCTCCATCATATCGGAACAGAAAGGCTGTATTTCGGTCTAAGACACCTAATGATACAACAGCACGTGCTTCTTATGTGAGATTATGTCACAGTGGGGTTATGCTGTAATTCTGTGTCAAGTCTGTTGCTTTCATGTGACAGAGGCCACCATAGGCGTAAAGCTCGGACAATTTTTTTTTTTTTTTAAAGGTTACATTTGTCCTTCAAACAGGATATTGTATTAGCTATGAGTATGTTCATAACAAAATTGATGTCAAAGGTCAAATCGACGTTTTGGAATTCAGAGTGGCTCAAACGGTCTTGAGATCTTTTCTTCAGCTGTGCTTTATCGATTGTTCTCGTGTAGCGCATTAGAATCAGTGGGATGTCCCCCAAACCATCCCCGTCTGACATTTGAGGCAGACAAAAAGTAAACACTTTATTATTATACACAAGTAAAAGATAAAACACGCTTTCATGAGACAGAAATATCCACGGCCAGGAGAAAATAACTAATCCTCTGGTGACTTCGAGATCATACGAAAAAAGCTATTTTCAGTCTGTTCTCTCTTGTCTGTGTTGTCAGCCCTGATACCCACATGACCTGCTAATTCCTTTTACATTATACCTTTAAAAGGATAAGTCCTTACTTAGCCGGGTAACATTTTGAAGTGCTTGTTCAACGTGACCACTCTGAGCTGGGCCAAGGTAGGCGGTTGCATGTGCACCATTAATATAATTGCATAGACAATGTGACTCGAGTAAATTTGGACCTGTGCCTTTCGATTTTTTTCCCCTACGCTCATCCTTTTGTCACTTTTAAGGACATCACATTAGATGAGATTTTAATAATAACCCATGCTGTTTGGTACAAACTGTTCCCTTTGTGCTAAGTACAAACAGACAACCAGATGAAGCTGATGTTTCCTGATGCATGGCTTAGAGCGGGTAAGCCGATACTCCAACATGAAAAAGCACATAAATGCTACTGTGAACTAAACTGCAACAGTTTTGAGGCAGGAAGCACAAAAATGCAACGGGACGTGTTCTGGGTCTTACTGTGTGATACAAGTTTCCAAACTTAGGCTTTTTTTCCCCGATGCACCTTGATCATACATTCTTCAACGCTGGTAAGATAGCTATCAATAATTGATTGCATTATTTTCCACCAAGAAAATGTTTGCGCTCTTCAAGGGGCCCGGTGACTGCAGTCATTGTTTTATTAGGCATCTGGAACTGTGTTGTCTTGAAACTTCACCAGGAGGAGTTCTTGCCTCCTTCTCTGCGCTTTGAACTAAAGTAAAAGATCATTTGAATGTAACTGACAAATCCAAGTGCAGCAGTTTATCTATGTGCTTTAAAAAAAAATGCACTAGAAAAATGTCTGCACATAACACATACTTTGTGAGTTCCAATACCATAGAATACCAATGCAATGCAAATTTGTGTTCTCTGTATACCATCTATCGTTTAATGCAAACGTTGACCTAACTAAATGGATGAGGTCAAGGTTTGTAGTTTTAAGCACTGACATGGAAGCATATTAATGCGGGAACAAGCTCAAGAGTTCAATGTTTGCCATACATTTGCCATACATGGTCATGGTACCATATGTTCTGGGAGATGCCCTGCGTCTGACCATTTCCTCCTGAGGAGAACAGACATGTATTTTACATGATTCATGTACATAAAGTGGGCACCAAACCCCACGAACAACCGCCCACTACAGTAAAAAGGCATGAGATGTCACTGTAGAATATGAGACATGGCAGATACGCTGTAGCTCATAGCCATCGTACAGTGGGTCATATATCAAGAGCGAAGGCGCTTTGGAAACTCTGACAAGAAAGAGAGACAGAGAGATGCACAATGTAAACAGAAAAAGATACATAGGCAAATAAAAAAGTGACATGCAATGACAGATGGATGTAGAGACAGAGACGGGGACAGAGACAAGGTGATACAAAAATCATTGATAAAATGAGAGCTAGGGAGAAACCCATTTGGAATCTCTATTATTGGATGTGATTTTGCCTCAAAGGGGATGAGGAATGAACGGTCTTTGCTTATTACCGCAAAAAAAATAAGGCAGGGGGTAGAAGCATAATGACAGTGAAATTGCAGTCATATAGACGGATCCGTTCTAGTTTTATTAACGCAGTGTGGGGGATGCTCCTCCTCTCTACGGAGAGTGAAACGAAGCATACTTGGAAAGATCCCATATCACTTCATATGGCCATCAGTGAATCCAGAGGGGGGAAAGCAAACAGAAAAAAAACATGCTACATGTAAAAGATGGGTATAATGATGATTAGAATGGCATTTCAAACTTTGATAATGCAAACAGGCTGAATGATTACTCAAAGTCTATTGCCCCCCAAGGAGTTGTTTCCTTCAGATCAAGTGCTATTATTGAGTATACACAATATAATGATGCCTCTTAGGAATATTTTAATATCTTCTCAATTCTGCCTGGGCAAAATGTAAAAAGAGCCTTTCATCATCAAAACATACATGTTTTTTGTGTTGTTGTTTTTCTAAGTGACAATAAAAATGACAGTGTATGTGCATAACTAGAATATAATTCCGGCTCTACTGATCAAAACAGATGTCCTCAGAGGATTTTCATGCAGATAACTTAACTGAACAAATAACCAATGAAATAAGAGCATGTTGCAATATTTCATTTTGCACAGTGCATGCATAGAATATACCGTATGCAAAAGATTCCTGATACAACAATATATCACTTTTATAATCATGTACATAGTCTTTGAAGGTTTTCCTGGTGAAGTAATATTTGCATTTAAAAAAAAATAAAAATAATTCATATTCATATATTCTTTAATTGCCAATTACTGGAGAAACCCTTAAAAGGGGTTAAATATAGTCACAGTTCACCGTTCACACAAGTCGTCTTTCCTTTCCGGGGTTGTGACACATGGAAGTAGAGAACTGCTGGTGTATTATCCTAAGATAAAATTGGCTTATGAAGTGCAATATTATAAAAGTAGTACAGTATGTGAATACTGAATTAATTCATCCATACAGTAGGTGAATTATATAATCTCGGGCTGCTTGCTGCCCCTCTTTCCATCCCATCATGCCTTTAAGCCCAGAGGGGTACACGGAGTCTGTTGCAACTGCCTTTAAGAAACTGCCAGATGCTCTCAGAGTAAATTACTTAGTCCTCTCATAGTGTGATGATGTGATTCAGCTGTACTGTTCTGTACATTATGTCCCGTTCACACTGACTGACATGGCAACCAATTGGCGCGTTAGGCCATTAGTTGACCAATGAATGACTCAGTCAGTCAACGACTTGATTTATGAGGCCATCTAACTATTGGTCCACACAAATGTTACATTGCACCTAACATCCTATCTTGCACCCTGGGAGGCCAACACAATAACGTTCAGCTGAGTTCAGCTCATTTGTCACTGTGATGATCTATACTATCTATATCTATACTAGCCAGGCTGCCTGCCTGTGTGGGCTGCACTCCACTGCAGCCGAGAGGCTCCGTTTGCCATGCATATTTGGCAAACAACGTCAGATGGCGAGTAAGCAAAAAAACCAGTTCAGGATTAAGGTAGATTTATACAACTACAGAGTCATTTCTGAAGTCAGGCAAACATACTTGTGCGGAACTGGTTTGTAAGAGCAATATTATCAGTCTGCCAATGTAGCGCCAAGCGTCTGTAGTGTGGTATTGTGTGTACTGAAATCTGTCATCTGATTTGCCCATCAGCACCTGCTACTTAGATTAGATTGCACTTTATTAATCCCCTAGGGGAAATTCAGGTGTCACAGCAGCAATTCACAATGTACACTAGGATGAATATAGGTAATATAATATAAAACTATACAGGATAAAAAAAATACAATACAAAGTAGAGTGTCTAAAAAGAAAAAGGTGGAGGGGAATTGTCACACATGGGCCTCCTCAGGAAGAACAGCCTGCTCTGTCCTTTCCTGTAGAGGGCCTCAGAGTTGTCCGACCAGTTATTGTTATTGAGCTTGATTCCCAGGAACTGATACGAGTGCACCATCTCTACCTCCACCCCCTGATGGTGACAGGGTTCGGGGGCTTCCTGCTCCTTCGAAAGTCTACCAAGATGGTTGTGTTATGATATTATGAGATGTCTGTCGTACAATATATTCTAAAAAAGAAATCCAGGAATTGCGACAAACCTCCATTGATACGAGTGCATGCAATGCAGTCACGTTTTGCTGTCACTTAAAAACTATGTTAATGATGAAATACTGTTTTCATAACGGTTCATAACTGTTTATTTCTGCTGACCTTAAAGTGGTAAGTTTTTAATTTTTATTTTGTCTCTATCTTTGGTGATCATTGGTCATTATTGTGGCGTTTCTTCACTGCACATTCCAGAGATCACCTGTCAGTCAAACTGTGTCCAGTAATGTCAGTTTAACAAGATATTACGGATGATGTGATCTTTAGTAAGTGACATTAATTCAACCCTCATCTTCACAACCATCCTGAATTTTAAAGCACATAAATTGCATGTTTTCTTCTCTGTTTCCTGCTGTTTCTCCCTGCCTGTCCTCTTCGTCCTGCTACAGGTCACGCGGCATCCTGCCACAGTTTGAGGACACACGGTTTTGTCAACTTTTGTGTATGTAAACAAGTCAACGGAGTGACAAGAAACCCGCCCTCTAGTATATCTGTGTTGCATTTCCCCTTGCCTCTACTGGCTTTCATGTTCAAATCTAAACAGTTTGGCTGCTCCCAGAAAACAGCGAAACTGCTTCCAGCGCCGGTCCCACGGTTGCTGAACTTCAGCCTTATTGCAAACTTGATTATCTTGATTTCACGTCACCCTCATCATTGCATACGTCTTGATGCTGCCCGATTCTTTCCAAAGTAAAAACTCAAATGGCTGGCATGGACCTGTAACATAGAGATTGCTCTCGCTAACAAGTCTAAGTCCACATAAACAAGTTCTTACTTTCGGATCTCTTTCCACAACGCTTGAATGAAAAAGTGTTTCTAAAAAATAATTCCATTTCCTGCACTGGCAAACAACCAACGTGACACATGGTAATAATATTGTCTGGTTTTATTTATTAGATTTAGTCTGTACAGTCTGTGTGTGTTTGTGGCATGGGGTATGTCATGTGGTGGGTTGAGCGGGTGGGGAGCATGTCTGTCACCCAGAGGCGAAGTTTATTGGATGGATTAATAAAAAGACAACAGCGCTGAAGGGATGACTCATAAAAAATCGAGATACCTGCTCACATAGTATTTGCATTTCTCACCAAAGTGATAATCTGTGATATTCTTGTGTTTCTTGAATTTCTTGAACACCTTTGCTGGGAAATGCAGAGCAAAACACCAAAGCACGTTGATCATCCATTACTTTGCAACAGTGTCACCGGTACTTTGCCGTCACTGGACTGACAGCAGCTCCCACAGCCCAAACAAACAATCACGGGCTGAGACTAGTGAAGCCACCACAAGACAGAATTCAAGCCAATGCCTAAGCATGACCGTGTCTACAGAGACAGTAATATCTACACTATATACATACGTCAAACATGTTCTATGAAACAATGTGTGCTTACAGTAATGTTCACTGAACTTTCACTGAACACGAAACCGACAGCTGTGAAACATTGTTTACTGATTTGGAACTTGCAACTAACATAATAATAAAGACACACACAATAATGTTTCCTGCTGCTAACAAACAATAGCGAAACCTATCAGTTCAAAAAAACAAAAAGAGCAACATCCGCATCGCTCCTCATCTTGGAGTGCCGATGCCAATGTTCCCTCTAGCTTTGGCTCAGAGATGGTCGATTTCCTTTTAAGCACGAGTCAATGATCGGTTTTGTTTTCCTTGGATTTCCTGTTGGTGAAGTTTGAGTTTCTGTAGGTGGCACGCTCTTTTCTTCGTCCGGCTATATCGAGCCGAAGTTGACGTCACCTCTGCCTATTGTATAATGTAATAATAACTAGATTACTTGATATAAGGAAACTACTAACAGTCTGATTCTGAAATATGTCATACAGTAGAATGAGAACGTTTATTCATTATGCACACAAAAAATTTCAACATAAACTGCAGAAACGTTCTCCTGTTGACTTTCAACAAAATGTATTGCTTTGTTTAGTTGATATGAGATGTGTCCCTCCTGTCTATGGAAAATCACACTATCCATCTAGCCGCTAGTAAACCAGTGGGCGGTCTTGGTTAACTTCCACTTTGGCTCCGTATCGCTGCTCAGTTCTTCTTTCATTTATTCCAAACAAACCACTGTTTCTGCTTTCATGAATATAATTTTAATTCCAGGAAAAGTCCTACTCGGTACTGGGTAGGATGACTTATGAGGTTAATGATATTATCACCATATTCAAGTTCCAGAGCCTCTCAGAATATAGTTCATTCTAATAGTGATGTATGATTAACTCCACCAGTCACCCTAATCTAAATGAGTTTCGTCTGTGCAGCAGGGGGAACCAGGGCAGGGATGCACAGCTGGGCCTGTTTGAATTGGTAGGAATCAGTTGTTACTCCCATTTCGCTCCGTGAACTAATAATTTGCTCGCAAGGCATGTTTGAAATTGTTGCAGAGGTCACTGGAGAGTAACTTTTAACAGTTGGAGTTACACTGGGTTGGCTCACATGTGCTTATGGAGGAACAATATTTTGATTTAGTTCAGTAGTGTGCAAAACCAAATCGAGATGAACTTCATTTGCATCCCAATGACACTGCTGAGTTATGTCTATTTATCCATTCAGTATGATTCACTATTGTATGGTGGTGTGTGGTACTTTGTGAATATCCTAATGTGGCTCAAAACCCTGCCTTACCTTATAATAAATAATAATACATAAATAAAAATAAATAATTCCCATGTTATCTTCTTCCAGAGTATCAATACAAGACAGCCTGACTTTTCTTCCTCCCAGTAACAAGAGAATTCTCCGCTCCCAGGCACAACAGCACCTCAGAAGTCTGTTTGGTTGCTTCAGGTCTGTTTTTGCAGGCTTCTGCAAACTGACTGATCTGTAGGCATCAGCAGACTATCAAATTATTGAAAACAGTTTGTGTTTTGCAATGTGAGGGGAATTATCGGTTAATAAACATTTTTAAAAATGAATGTATTATTGAAGCCTTGTGGCCCCGGGAGTGCAAATTTGGTGCAGAGGTAATGATGAAGATTAAGATGCAATAGTGACACCCCTTCAAATCTGATTTGCAATTGATCGCCTTCCTTGTTTGGTGTTGCCAGCAGCTAATTATTATTCACAGCGATGACAACAAAGTGTCATCATCTATTTGCTGGAGGATTAGGGTGATGCGGCTTGAAATGCCCGTGCTTCCTCATGAGGAAAAAAAAAAAGAGCCGCCAAGGGCCTAAACACTACATAGGTTTTTCAAGTTGACAGGTTGAGAATAAGTGAACAACTTTAAAAGCCGTCATAAACAACTTTGCTGGGCAATTTGTACTCTCTGACAACACCGTCACACTATATCGAA
>CABFOP010101139.1:0-10355 GCA_900683385.1 Anoplogaster cornuta | reverse complement strand
CCATAAAAACATTCTACTCCATAAAAACATTCTAAACAGTAGTCAGATCAGAGGCACACAGGTTAAAAGGATAAAAGGAGCACATACATACACATACAGATAAACCAGTCAAGAAAAACAACTTAGGAACACCATTACACCTGACGACATATTGCACTCAAAATATTGCACCTACCCTGTATTGCACTCAATGAACATTATTGCACAACCCGCTTATTGCACTGAACACTATAAGTTTCTTTCCCCAGGCCATCAGGACTGTGAACTCTGATCACACCAGGGTCCCCACCAAGCTCCACACACTGCCCCTCTCATGCACACACATACACACACACATATATAGGGCTACATATAGAGAATACACATTTATATATATATATATTGCACATATTTGTCATACACATGTATTTTTATATTCTATATTGTAAATAGTGCCTCCTCTTTTTATTGTAAATATTGTTGTCCTGTACTGTTTGCTGTGTTGTTGTTCTTTTGCACAATCCCGTGGGCACTGCCACTTTACATTTCACTGCACAGCCTGTATGAGTATGTGACACGCAAAGTTCTTGAATCTTCTTGAATGGCGGACAACTTGTTCTTGTTGACAACTTGTTCTCTCTCACTTTTGTTCCTCTCAGACAACGTGTCCAATCAGTGACGAGGATTCATTGGACAATAGTACATACCCTTTGGTTTGAGTCACATGAATGTGTTTTGGTTTCTGACTTGCTGTTGTGTTTTCGGATTTGCTGTAATTTTCTGACTTGTTAATTTGTTTTGCACTTCAGGGACACCATATGTTACACATTATCAAGCTATCTTTCTGATGGGAATAGCACTGTTGATCTTACTGTATCAATGAACAATCTCAAAAGTATTACAGTTAGCCTCTTAGTCATTACAAATACACTTTGTAAGTCAAGTTATTAAATATGAAGTGAGTTCAACTTGGTGGCTTTTTTAGGTAAGTGTAGAGCATTTTAAGTTACAACTATTATGGTTACACAACTAGGGATTGTAAGATCATATAAAATTGGTTTACTGAAGCACATTACATGAGTTATTTTAGTAATATTTTTAAAGTGTCATGACTGTAAATCATATTACTTAAACACTCGATTACAATCCTTTGAACAAGCAAATGATTTATTTGCATGGTCTTACTTCAAAGCAAATGTTCCCACATACATGTAGGCTACACAACATTATGTTTTCCAGATTTTTGGTGAAGGGAGCTGGTAGAGAAAAAGACTGTGCCACCTCAAGGCAGCTTGTGGATGATTAAGAAACCATTGAATGGTATGGAACCTGTTGAATGGTGACATGACATGACAAAGTGACATGACGCCAACTTCAGGCAGCAAGGACCAAACTCCATGTTTCAGTCATCCAGAGGGCACCCTTGTTCATCTACACTAGTCTGACAAAGTGTCTGACGTTTCACATGATCTGAGTAACCCGTACACTATAATCACAAACAGACACCATGCCTGAGGCCCCTTGCTAAGTACAGACATAATTCTACGTGGCACAGTGGGCTATTTAAAGGAGCAACCATAGTTGCTTGAAAAAGAAAATGTCCAGCAGCCCTGAAGGATATTTTTCATATATTAAATCTTGTAAGTCTCTTAAATGTGTAGCATAAAAATGTCATAAAGGAAATTGCCAGTCATGGCTACAGGATCAATTCTGGGCAATCAGGTAGGTGACTAACTAGAATATTTTGTTTGTCCAAATTTCTATTCTACTAAATCTTGACTACTCTTCATAACGCTTGAGTGTTTCTAAGTTAGACCTCAGACAATTTATCCTGACCTGGACCTATTTGGATGCTGCCAGAGACTCTGGGAAGTGATAACAGTCAGGGCTGACACTGAGCAAAGGTTCTAAGCAGCAGTGTTTGGTGGACGCTACAGGGAAACGCTGCCCTGCCCCTCCAAACTACAGACTATACTGCTAGAGGTAATATTTCCAATCGGACTGGGACCACATATAATCAAAACTATATGCATTAAGAGAAATGTACTGTGCGGTAGGATTGATATATTAGTGCTTAGTGAATACTCAAACAGTATCAAAAAATGTGAGGAATTTTTTTAATTGTCAATACGTCAAGAATATCATCAAACCAGAGGAAGTTTTGTAGAGTAGAACAAAGAGCATCTTTTCTTCATCATCTTCTCTTCAGGTCTTCAATCAAGGCTAACCAGAACAACAGAGGAAGGGAACGCTATGCTGAGGTTTCTTTAGAGAAAGTCTAGTTTAGGAAGTTCAATTGACTATAATTACCTCCACTGAGAAGGTTATATTTTCGTCACTGTGTGTCCGTGTGTGTGTGTGTGTGTGTGTCAGCAGGATTACGCAAAAACTACCAGCCCAATTCGCATGAAACTTTGTGGAGGGGTGTAGCATGACCCAACTTAGATTCCATTAAAGTTTGGAGTGGATCGGCATCATGGGGCGGATCCAGGAATTATTTTTCACTTCATAGGAGTTATTCATACTTATAGGAGTTACTGAGCGTGAGTGAGAGAGCACATGTCAGGGTGATGGTAGCTTTCTTAAGGTACACAGGGCTTTTTTATAGGATATAATGTAGTTTAGGGTGTGTGAGAGTGTATGTGTGTAAGTGAAGGGTTTGGGATTTAGATTTGAAGTCTATTGTCTGATCCACACTCCGGAGGAGAAGGTGGCGGTAATGCGCCAAACGCTGGATGCCAACCGCCATAAAATAACAAGAAGAAGAAGAAGAACCAATAGTGTAGTTATGTGTTCACTTGACTGGTATATTTAAACGTTAAATCCAAGGCTAATGTAACCGCTGAGCCTCAGTAGAGGTCATATTTTTGGATAAATCTATTTGTAAGGAGAGCGACAGGCCAGCAAAAAATACTTTTGAAAATATTTGCTGTGATTCTTTACTCTCAAACACAAACAGTGATTATTTCCCACATCCACAGACTATTCACAGCTAACTAGATGGCTTCTTGACTAATTTCAAACAGCAGCTTTTCCAATTCTCATGTAAACATTTGCTGAGACAATTCCAATTGAAAATATATAAAAGCTAGGATCCCTTTGGTCCCATGTGTAAATGAAGGAAAATTGTGACTCAGCCTTAAATTACCTGCTAAAACAAATTAAATGAAGCAGAACATATTGTTATAGACTCCAGGTCCAATTATTCAAATCCTAAGAAAGGATTTGTAGCGCCTGAAATGTTGGTAGTTGAAATGAAGTCAGTTGAAATCATGGTCTCTACTTCACTCCCATGTCTGGGTGTTCTTCATATCATTGAAGTTAACAATATTGATTTATTCAAAGAATGTGGACTTCCCATCCCTGACATGTCTGTGGCTCTCCACCAGAATATTAACATACATCGTGAGAAGGATGATAAGCATCTAAATGAAGTGGGCTCTCTAAACTCCTTGCCAAGGCCCTGAGAGACTCAGACGTTAAAAGTAAAGCTGCTCACAACATAGTATTAAAAATTGTGAAGGTCAAAAAGATCACGCATCACCATTTTCATGAAGACGCTTCTTCACTTTCAACTCGAAGCGAAGACCTGATCTCCTAGACTTGGCAGGGCTCCTCTACAGCCCTCTCTAAGAGAGATCAAAGGCATGTCACATCCCTCACGGAGAGATCAGGGCCCTTTCTCACCCCTCACTATGAAAGCCCCAGATTTCCTTCCTCTTTTCTCCCAGAGATGTCAGGGCTCCCCTTGTCCTTTTCTTCAGAAGACAGATCCACCTCCTCCACCCAGTTTAGAGCAACTCCCTATTATCTTGCCTAAACTGTAAGCTTCTTTGTTCTCTCTTCAGTGCAGCAGCCTCAGCTTTTACCTGGGACAAAGAGGAGAGATCATGGAACATTATTTTAGCTACCTATCGTTAGCTTCCAGCTGAGTGTAAAACATTTTTAGACAGAACTTATTGATTACTTTTAAACCAATCAATGTTTTTGAAAATAGCTGATATTACAGAGCTCTATAATAAAGATAAAAGGTGACAGATCAGGGCCCTTAAACCTTGGAACAACTTTATCACTTCACTCATAACAGCCTTTTAGCTGATCTACAGACATGAAACCAACCAACCGGCTTGACAACACCCTGTTCGTCAGTGAACATGCCACTAAGACTGTTTTATGACCAGAGCATTACCAGCTCTGAGCCTGTACAACACCTGTACAATAAATCACCAGCATACTCGTTACATAACCCAGTAGGGGCTTGCGGTGTGGAGGAGGCCTGGAAAGGGGCTAGCAGGGGAGTCTGTTCATGGTTTTGCCCAGTAGCTGGTGCTCTTGCACACGGATGACACCACAGCTGTGCTTCACAGAAAAAAATGGGAAGTATGAGATGGGCGGGTCATATGAAGATTTGTTTAGGGCTCTATTTGCTTGCTGAGCCAGCCATGTTCGATTAAAGTGGTAATCCTCAAATCGTAGATTTATTTTTATTTTTGGCGACATCTTTTGTAAGAAGTTATTGCTGTGGTGTTTTGCACTGCACTTCCTAGAGATCACTTGTCTTTTTCCTTGGAGTTTCTGTTGATGGAGTTTGATTTTCTGTAGGTGGCACTGTAACTGCCTCACATTGTCAGTTAAGTTTCTAGTTTGGCACCTGCTATTTTTTGGTTCCTACCAACAGTATAATGTAAGTAGTCCTAGAGGCGGAACTAATCTCTGCTGCTCCAGTGTAATTAATGCAGTAAACACCTTGCTTCAAGAAGAAGAATTGCAGGAGAGTTAGGTTAAAGGTAGGATGTACGGTTTCCTACTAAATCACCAAACCTACTGTTTTTCAGCGAACTCCGAGGTCCTCTGATAATTCTATTACCGTCCAGATCGACATGTCAGTATTTGATGTGAATTACGATTTTAGGTGGTACATTTTTATTATAGAGTCCGGGAGACCACGTGACATGCATTGTGGGTAGCAGTCACCATATTTTTGGATACACTCCATTGTTTACATTCATTCATTACATTTACTTTCTCCAGCACTGGCTAGCGAGACTCCATTTACTACATTGGGGAATGGACTGAGTTAAAGGTAGTATGTGCAATGTTCTGAGCAGCATTTTCGGTTATATTAGTAGAAATTACCTTTATATCCCTACAGAAATCAATAAATAAAGTCCTCTGAAAGAAAAATGGAAAGAAACCGGTGTCTGTAGCAGTTGTACTACTGTAATAAGTCCGTCCAATCGGACAGACTACGTGTCTGTTAACTGATTGATTGATTGGATTGGAAATGATTAGATGATCCATTTGGCTGGAATGAAATGATTGATGGCTTTCCTGCCTACCAACTTGCATTCCCAACAACGAGGAAGCCAGACTCCCAGTAGTAGACACTGGACCATGGTGGGACTGGGACCGTTATCGCTAAAAAACACTAACACAATGGACAAGCAGAGTTCTGGACACCACATTTCCCACACCCGTCACATTTCGGCAACTTACGGCACCATTCTCCGGTCGCTGCTAATGAGGTAAACAAAGCTGAGAAGCTGAACAAGGAAGCAAAGTCAACATTATTTATATAGCACATTTAAAACAACCACGGTTGACCAAAGTGTTGAACAGGCCTAAAACAGGCTTAAAATACAAAAATACACTTCACGTATCTACCACCTAGCATTAATCTAAACTTGGTTAGCCCTGATGAAGGAAAAGATAGAAGAAAGAGCAGCATAATAAAATATAGAAGGAACAGATTAGTAGTCAATGGATCGATACGCTGATAAACTAAAGGACATTAATGGGTTTGATCCGTACGAGCACAAAGAGTGGTCAGGTGATCTCAACGAGCTAACGTTAAGGCTACCGCAAGTAACATTTGCAGATGTGTTTTCCTACCTTGTTGGTGTGAGCGCTTAACTTACACATCCGAGCAGTTCAGAAATGATAAATCTCTGTGTGACTGAGTCAGGCTCCTTCAGCCAGTGAGCCATGGCTCAGTGCCACATGCACACAGACAAACTGAAACAGAGGAGCACAACCGGGTTTCTGTTTACACTGCCACTTACAGTAATACTTATTTTACCTGTTGTAACAATAATACATAAATATTATGTTACACAAATAAAGAGATTCAGAATCAGAGTAATTTTCCATCATTTATTATGGTAGCCAGCTAGTTGTGCTAGTTAGCTGTGTAGCAACAACCCAACTACAAACAACACCGCTTGGCTAACATTACCCTATGCCATGTATGCGGAGCTAGCGGTAGCCACATAAATTAAATGTTTTATTACCTGTGTGAAAATGTTGTGAACACACGAACATGTGTCGGGAAATGTTATTGAAGGTGATGTTTTTCGTGAGAACGGTTATGGCAGTTTATGATACAGCAAGCGTTTTTAAGTTGGATAAGATCAACAACACTGCAATGTCTACCTCCTCTACTACTACTACTGGATAGCTATCGTAGCTTCTGTATCCAAATGTCCCACAATGCCTTGCGTTGCTTACGTCACATTCCCAGACTCTATACTTCCCAAAGTTGGGGTCAGACATTCCCACCAATAAGCCGCCGATATAAACACACCTGACGTCACAGCAATATAGCGGCACACACCGTGAACAGTAAACACAATTCCTACAAGTTTTTTTTATTTGATCAGCATCAGGTAAAAAGAAAAAGAGAAATGGTTCAAGATGAAACTAGATAGCAAAAAAGTATAAGGAAGTAGACGCGACAGGAGGAGACAGCACTCTGAGCCACTGTCCGACATGGATCAGAGGATCAATATGTTGGGAAATATGCCATTTCAGCCTTTTAGGTCTTTATAAGGCTGCTGGAACATCCATAAGTTTAGCAAAAGAGGTGATTTTCGGCTGCTTATCGCCGCTGTGTCTCCCGTCCCCGAGTCAGTGGTGTAACATTACATGTCTTACAAACAGCGTTGGCTACAGAGTTTTAACACCAACACTCTAGACTCTTAGGAACAGAACAGAATGACTAGCATGTTCAAAATAAAGAAAATATCGTTTATTAATATTAGAACTGCATATTTACATATACAAACTGACCTATTGTTATTTTGATATGAACAACTTATTTTAGCTGTACTACAGTACAGTATAACGTTACGCGTGCGTTGTGTGTGTTTTTTCCCAGTAGGCAGGAATCGAGTGTGCCGAATACAACCAGGAACAGCCAAACAGACTTGTCTCTCAGTTATTTTGGGGAGTAATAAAGGGAAATTCTTATTCCATGTGGATTGGCCATTAAAATCACTGGTGCTATTGGTAAAAAATATATTACCAACATTGTCGGGCAATACTAATCCCATCCGGACAGGGCTTATGGCAGCCTTCGAGGTATCTTTGAGTTTGTGTGCATGGCATACAGTTATGTTTGAATGTGTTAGCTCAGTATGCTGATGTTAGCTAGCTACTTGTTGTACAGCTGTAAGAGAAGAATTGTGAATATAAGATAAAAATACTGTATATGCATTTCATTTATTGTGTGTATTTATCTTTCATCTGATGATGCCCGACAACGCCACCTTGAGAATGTTATATCAAGGGAAGTAGATTGATTGTAATGTTTCTATAAATTGGGTTCCCCAAATGCACAGACAAAACAATGAGACTGTGATGTGAGTTTCCCCCAAACATATAGGTATTTATTTAAAATTACGAAAAAAGGTAGGCAATATTTATTAAGCTTCTAATTAAAATCACAACAGTTCATCTCAATAGCTCGAAATCAGGTCAGATTTGGCCCCATCAGTGGAGGGAGAATAACCCCTAATCCTTCTGATCATTACCAGTCATACCAAAAACACACCGTCTGTCTCCCACTCACAATCTTAATGTGGCAATATTGGCCAAAATGACTCAAAATTACCACTGCTTTTCTGTCAACCTGTCAACTTGAGCCCCTGAGTGGTCACTTCATATTATTTTTCTAGAAGGTGCGCTCGTTTTACTAAATTGTGTGCTCATTTTAGTAAAAATGTGCACTTGTTTTTAGAGCACACGATTTAGTAAAACGAGCACACGTTCTAGAAAAAAAAATTATGTGACCACTCAGGGGCTCAGTAAACCTCTGTCTGAGGTTCTAACAAGCAGGTCCTCACACCTCTGTTTGTGAAGTGACCTGAGCGGAACGAGGTTTGATGGCTTCATGGGGGCTTTGGGACTTCTGGGAAATTGCTGTAATTGGCTTCAGACTGTGACTGCTCTCCTGAAGAAAGTCGTGAAATACCATGATTGTGTTTTTAAGCAACCAGGCTGTGAACAGGTTATGGCAGAGGGAATAATAAAGAAAAATGCAATTGCAGTTTTGTAGATACACAACGTGGGATTTAAACCATTAAGATTATGAAACACTAAACAATCTTGTTAAAGCTGAATGACTTTACACCAGGATAAATATATTCTTTGGATCTTATTAGGATACTTCAGTGTAGTGTGCTTCAGTGGATTTGACTCTAGCCTATCCATCTTCCCAATCCAACTGCTCATGTTCCAGCAGGGATCAGTGTCTCCATATCATTCACTTCATAAACGTTTTCAAATCTAGAATGTCTCAGAATAATAAAAAGTACTTTGCTGTGTTATTTAAATAAATATATTTTAGTTAATGTTAGTCCGGTCTCTACTTCTGGGAGATGGATTTCCTGATTGTTTTCCTCAGTAGCAGCGAGCAAAGAATGGCGAATTACAGCACCCAACCCCGCCGATGTGAAGACGGGTGTGGGAAATGTGGTGTCCAGAACTCTGCTTGCCCGTTGTAGCTTGGTTAGTGTTTTTTAGCGATAACGGTCCCCATCGCAACATTGTCCAGTGTCTAATACTGGAGTCTGGTTTCCTGGTTGTTTGGGAATGCATCTTGGCAGGCAGGTACGCCATCCAATCATTTCATTCCATTCCAAATGGGCCATCTAATCATTTAATTAACGTAACGCAGTCCGTACTTATTACAGTATAAGTACTTATTACAGTATTACGGCTGCTACAGAGACTGGATTTATTCCATTTTTCTTTCAGAGGACTTGATTTATTGATTTCTGTCGGGATATATAGACAATTTCAACTAATATAACTGAAAATGCTGCTCAAAACATTGTACATACTACCTTTAAATAGTCATACTTAAAGGTAGTATGAGCAATGTTCTGAGCAGCAACTTCATCCTTAACAGACCTGTAAAAAAATCGTAAACCCTCAAATCCATCTCTGCCAAACTTTGAACACACATCTCCTGCAGCAGATGCCCCGGTAGCCACTGCACCTGTCCTGGTCACACACAATGTTAAAACTCTGACTTACGTTGTCCACTCTCCGCACCAGTTTATGAGGGGCTTTGGTCTCTCCTGTAGGATCCGGTCCACGATGTTTGCATCCATAATTCTTTGCAAGAAATTGCGAAAGACAAGACCGGAGCTAACGTTAGTTACGCTAGTAGCTAGATAGCTAAGCTAGCAACAACAACTAGCCCTACAGTAACTAGAGGGCTGTAACACGTCAACTACATGAGATAAAAAATATACAAATATAACGATGGACAATAAAGATCTGAACAGATTAATTAATATTATAATATTTACAATATATATACCACCAAAAACTGCTATACTAATCACTAATTCTTTTAGGCTAATCTCTCTTATCTTGCTTTCTCTCTTTCACCGCTTCGAATAGCAAAAGGAATGATAGGATAGGAATGGGAAGCTGGTGTTCTCTGAATGGTTAGGCAGGTGTCAATCATTTTCAGGTCAGGAACGCGCATCATTAGAAAGACTAGGTGAAGCACTGCTTCACTGGGTGGGTTTTAAAACGTGTCATAAACCATAACTGTCCAATCAACAACGTATAAGGTACTATTTTGACTTACATTCACTTATATTGGGTTAGTGAAGCAGAACACTCCCCTGTTTCACTTTAAAGGTAGTACGAGCAATTCTGAGCATTTGTTTGTTTACCTCATTAACAGTGAGCGAAGGATGGCGCCGTACGTTGCCGAAATGTGGACTGGTGTGGTAAATGTGGTGTCCAGAAGTCCGCTTGCCCAATATAGCTCGGTTACGGTGGTTCAGCTACAAAAGTCCATATCGCGCCAAATTCTGGCATACTTATTCTGGTAGATGTATTTCCTGAATGCTTTCCTCGATTGCAGCGAGCAAAGAATGGCGAATTATAGCACCGAAGCCCACCGACGTGAAGACGGGTGTGGTAAATGTGGTGTCCAGAACTCTGCTTGTCCGTTGTAGCTTGGTTAGTGTTTTTTAGCGATAGAAGTCCTCGTCCCACCATGGTCCAGTGTTAATTACTCGAGCCTGGTTTTCCGGGATGTTGGGAATGCAAGTCGGCAGGTAGGTACGCCAGCC
>CABFOP010101001.1:0-10105 GCA_900683385.1 Anoplogaster cornuta | reverse complement strand
TCTCCATACCAGTCCGGGGTTTTTTTTTTTTTTTTTTTGATATACAGGTATGCACAGTGACAGTTTACCCCAAGGCCTGTTTAAATGTCATGAGTAGGGAGTCAGTCTGGATGGACGTTGACGCTAATTCAAAACCACAGCGTGTGAGGTGCAGGGAGGACTGGTGAGGAGAGGCGAGGCCGCGCCATGTTTATACTCTTTTCCAAACAAGTAAACTCACTGACAAATTGTCCTGCTATCCACCTGGAGGAAGGAAAAAAAAGAAAGTGAGCAGATGCATCTTTGAAATCGTCTATCTATGGGATTATGATATGCAAGATTAACAGCCAACTACGGTGTTTGTTTCTCTCCCCTGCAGCTACGCCAGCAAGACTGATCCAGAACAATAATCCCCAGCCGGAGAACAAACAACATCTGGGCGTGGAGAGAAGGCAGAGGGTGAAGTCTCAGCAGGGCGCGCAGCAGATGGTGACACTGCAGCAACACTTCTCCAGGTACCGTAGCACCTCCGCCGCACCAGGAAAACAATACCTGTACAGTAGCAAGTACTTTAAAAAAAAATCGGTTTTAAAGGTCAAAGTTCATGTCTAGGCTTTTTGGACTTGTTCATTCCTTCATTTTCCATACCCGCTTATTCCCACAAGGGAGCTGGAGCTATCCCAGCATGCACCCTGGATGCATGGCCAGTCCATCACAGGACAAACACATAGACAGACAGACACACTCACCCTCACAGTCTACTGTCTCCAATACACCTGACTGATGATATTGGGGTGTGTAGGGGGTGAAAAGGGTTCTTGGAGGAACCAAATAAGTGAGGTAAAGTTCTCTAGGTGATCATGATAATATATGAGTTTATAAGTTATGAGGTTCCTGGAAGTCTCCTGGCAGCCACCTGCACACAACACCCTCAACCAGCCCGGTCTCGCGAAATTCTGCAAAATGAGCACGATGTCTTGAAATGCTCCACGGACAAAAAGTGATAGGATTATGTGGAGGAGACACAACTGGAAACGACCTGTGGTTTGATATCAAAATAACATGATGGAAAATAAGCACATGGGGATCAAGGTGGTGGAAGTTTTCATACATTTGATTTAAACTCTGGTTCAACTCCATAAACCTTTACCTGACCTTAAACAAATTGTTTGAGTTGCCTAACTTTAACTTCAGCCAAAGTTGTTTTTCTTGACTAAACTGCTGCCCGCAACTCAATGACAAACCTCTCAGCCCAATACACAATAAATCAAAGTCCACACACCACATGTGATGAGTCGATTGGCTTTACAGTGACATCCAACAATTTCATTAACTCGAGAGCACGGCACGGAAAAAAAAATGCCTGCACAGTGAGTACCCCTCACTAAGGCTTGATATGGAGTGTCAACCCTCTGCTGCGGGGGACTACTGTGTCTTCATCTTATTGATCGCCCCTCTCAGCGTGTGATAAGGGAAAATAATAAGCAGGCATTATGTCCAGCCAGATGTGAGGCTGCTGACGGCCCCTCGTGCTCCCAGGATCGATCCCATCTGCATATGCTCAGTGAGGTGTGAGATTAGGCTCTGATGATTTGTTTCTGTAAATTAATTCACTCCCGCCACGCTGAAGATATTTGAGATGCTGAGAGTGAGAAAGTGATGTTGTAGACAGTGCGCCCCTCCAATTTAGTAAAGTTTCAAACAGTAATCTTCCTTGCTAAAAATCCATGTACTATTTGGGTATATTGTATTGTATATTGCTTCATTCTTATTGGATTGTTTTGAGGTCCATCTAATCTTGTGAAGGGGATTCAACAAATTTAAAACTTTCCTGAGAAAAGGAATGCAAATATAGTATCTTCTAGTTTTTGAAATAACAAAAAAAAAAAACAATGAGAGAAGTACTGTATATTATACTCATAATTTTTTTAAAATTATTATTATTAATTGTCACAGATGTCTAAAAGAATAACACTGATTCAAAACAGGAGTTTAACCACCCAAAAGTTTTATTTTATGTTTTTTTATGAACCAATCCTTTTAATTGATATGCTGTTTCTAATGCTACAATGCTTCACACCGATCCAAACAAGGTAGTAGTTGTTGACGTTCCTGTGTGAAGCGTTGTAGCATTAGAAACAGCATTTCAATTAAAAGGATTTTGAAGTTGAGTAATGAGCTCAGGGCAGTATGTTGGCTGTCAGAGGGAAGCAAAACTCAAAGGCTGTGAACGGTGGATACATGTGTGTTTTAGAGATGTGGCATCTCACCCAGGACAGCCTAATTAAGAAAATGATTGTCACTGTTCTGAAGAAACACTGAAATACTGGTGATGCCTTCAATCATTCAGATCTATTTTGAATCTAGGGAACCATTTCAGGCTCATATTTTATTTATAGTTAAACGTATGACGACCACCAACTTTGTATGTTCTATGTTACAGATCAGCAGTACTGGGCTGAATTGAAAGCCCTATTGAGAGTTCCCAGTTGGCACGTAGGGACCGCCATTACTTTTGAGATAACATTTATTTAGCTAACTGTTTGCTGTTTTTGCTGTTTTTGTCTTAACTCTATATTTATTTATTTATTTGTTCAATTTATTAAGCTACATGAATTACTTTAGTGGACAACTTTAACATGGGCAGTGCAAAGAACACTTCACTACTCTATGAGTTTTGTATTATGTGTCCTCCTGCAAAACAATGAGGGATGCAAAATGATTACTGCAAAGTGGCGGCAGAGGGGAGCCAGAATAGAAAGCCAAGGCATTTTTTAAAATACAAAAGTAAAAGCCTTATTGATATGGCTACACCCTATTGGTATCGCTATCACTATCACTATTTAATAAAGTGTAATCTAATCTAATCTATTGCTATTGCTCTCTCCACATACACCTAAAACCCAGCTGAATGGAACAAGTTCAGGCAAGTTCTCTGGCGGCTGCCAAAAGGCATTCTGGGAAACATAGGAAATCACTAACTTAAGTAGAAGTAGACGAGGCAGGATGAGGAAAAGTGGGTACAACAAAAAAGGAAATTAAAATAACTTGAATGTATTGACCATCACAGGTTGATATCTAACTGTGTTTTAGAGTATCCAAGTATGGATTTGTTCTTTAAGGTGCATTTCTTCTACCCTACTATCTGGCATATAAATTATGCTGGTATACTGTATTTATTATGCTATATTTATCATTCTTGCACTACTGGATTATTTGTATTATTCACAATACCATCAGAATGTGCATATATAACCCCGTATACTACAGTATTTATTATTCATGCTTTTCTGATTGGCACATCAGTGCCATTCCATCCCATCATGCTCCATTCAGCCTTTTTACTCACCACAGCTACCCATGATACTGGACTCTTGAGCATGTAATGTAATGTGAGCTGTGTAACGGCATCATAAACACCAAGGAAAATTGCGGCACTTTCAAAATAAAGTACCGGATTTCAATTCTGGTGTCAATTCTTTGTCTTTCTTTCATCTTATTTTAATTGATAGATTAGGGATTGGTGTAATAAATTAACCACTATGAAGTCTTAGAATTCAATATTTTTTCAACCACAACATAGGCTAGAATGTGACAACAATCATCATAACTGCCAGTGTAAGTGGCTCACCTCCCACCTCAAGTAAGAAGAGGAACCCTTCCTGCTATAAGCTGTGGCCAATCTCTGCCCCATGAATAATAGTGCTTGTCTGTAAGGCTTTGGTATCCAGATATACTTCAGTGCATTAGTGTGCTGTAGCTAAACAGTAATGAAAACCCTTGAGAGCAGAAAGGCCGGTTTTGTGCAGCGAGGTGCTTCCCCATTTGGCCGGCGCATGGGATTCGTTCGGCTTGTCATCGCAGTGGTGAAAGGGGTCACGTTACTGGCTGTTGATGAAACTAGGACATCCATTCACACATTGTTGTGCATGATGAGTTAAGGTCAGGCTTTGAAAAGCGTAGCCTGTGGCAAAATGTCATGGAGCAGCAGCAATGCCTCTGGTATTCAGTGAAGGAGAGGCATCGCAGTTTCCACAGAACATAAATATCCATGCGTGGTCACTGAAGACAGCATGCACGTACTGTTTATACTGCATGCATACAACATATATAGACACTTGAAGGAAAATGTGCATGCACAAACACACATTTTAAATCCTTTTGAATCCGCAAAATTATATTGCGATACGATAAGATACAACTTTTGCGATAGGCTCAATACATAACAGTGCGTAACAATGTGCAGAGTCTACATGTTTTATGTTTTGAACCTAATATTTAAAGATCATGCAGTAGATCAAAATTCACTACAGAGTGCCTGGCCAGATATCTGTCTTCCGTCTTTCTGCCAAGTGCCATACATAATTTAAAGCAATATTTCACTTTGATACCACATTTTTATCTATGAAACATTTAATATGGTAAGACTGTGGGCAGAAAACCTCTGACATTAGTTGCCCCTGTGTGTGTTCACTTTCACATTTTCACACTCAGTGTGTCCTGTAGCATTTTATTCTTGTCAGGGTTTAAAAGCCTCTGAAACATCATGTGATACTGAAACTCTCAATTGAAACCAGGCTAAACGGCTTCTTAAAGGTATGGTACTGTAGGTAATTTTTTGAGAAGCATTTTTGGTTATATTTGTTGAAATTGTCTTTATATCCCGACAGCAATCAATAAATCAAGTCCTCTGAAAAAAACAACAATACATATATCCGGTGTCTGTAGCGGTAGCAATACTGTAATAAGTCCGTCCAATCATTTAATTCGGACCGAATTAATTCCGACCGAATGATTAGACTTGATCGAGCTGATCAACTTGACCTTCAGCTCGAATTAAATGATTAGATGGCCCATTCGGCTGGAATGACATGATTAGATGGTCTACCTGCCCGTCGACTTGCATTCCCAAAAACCAGGAAACCAGACTCGAGTAGTAGAGGCGGTGTGACGGGGACCGTTATCGGCTTCACACTGTCCCCCGAGTGACACTGGGCAAGCGGTCTTCGGTACACCACATTTCCCACATTCGCGCTGAAATTCGTTGCTCTTCGCTCGCCGCTACTGAGGTAAGAAATCTTACCTACTATACCTTTAAGGTTTTATTCTAGATTTAACACACTGAGACCAATGAAACAGATACTCACTTCTATCGTCGATTTTTGCTAAAAGGCCAATATCGGCCCGATATTTATTTATTAATCCACATTGTTGATCACACACAGCATGCAGGAGGTGGAGACCGCCAAACACACGTGGCCTGCAGAAATTCAGTCTCTGCATTTAACCCATCCTGTTAACTGCCTCCAGGGGCGGCCAGGAGCAGAGGGCAGCACCAACACCAACACCTCCAGATCTGGCGTCCACATCCTGGTCAGGGACGGGACATGAGAAACGATCTTCACATGTTTTTAATTGGGGGGTCTTATTGTGGCAGACCCCACGGAGCACAGGGAGAACATGCAAACTCCACCCAGAAAGACCCGGGAGATAGACCACCTGGGCACCCCAGAGTCAACAGCTCCCCAGACGGGAATCGAACCCAGGACCTTCTTGCTGCGCCACCGTGCCCCACAGAAACCCATTTTTCCATCTAACTCTAATACTCAGACTTCATTCTAGTTCAGGTTGGGAATGTGAGTCATGCCATGATGAACAACCAATAGAATATTTCAGAGAACAATAGCGCGTTTATGTCAAGTTTCGACATTCTAGCCACAGGGCAACATTAAGCCAAATTCTATTACATATTAAGCAAAAATACAACGTTCATTCTGCGGCACTTCAGGAATGAGGTTGAACAGAGAGGGACAAGAGGGCTGCAATCACACTGGATCAGAGTCATGAGATTGGGATGGCCTAGAGAGTAAGAGGCCTTGTTAGAGAAGAGCCAGACAGAGGGTGGGACATTGTTTTTCCCTTTCTGGGAGCACTCCGCTTCAAATTATTTCCCACATGGTCCACAGAGAGACCCAGAAACCTATTTTCAGTGCCCACTCACAAACATGGAACAGCTATGGAGCTGAGGACGTTGGGCACCGTGTTGGCAGCCTTACTTCAAGGGAACAGCACCTGAGAAAGGGTAGCAGGGAAGCAGCATGGGGTGAGTGATGATTGCTTGAGTTTATAAAGGGGATTTGTATGGATTTTGGATTTTGAATGTGGATTTTGATAGGAAGCAAGTAGCAAGTGCTTCGTTATGGTAACTATGGAACTAAGCCAGTGTTGTGGAAAGACCCATGATGCACTTCATGTGATGCAGGCTGAATGTAGGATGCTGGAATCAAAGCTGCACTATGTACAAAAGGAGATATAACACTGTATAATATTACCACTTCATATATCATCATATATGATCACTAACAGGATGATTTGTTAAATCCATTGCAATCCTTGTCATTGGTTGATTGTGATTTTGGCTCTACTGTAGGAATTGAAGCTTTTTCTACTGCTGAAGGTTTCTCTGTATTTCGTTATCGAAATACCTAAGATGTAAATGCTTATTCTGGGAATTACTGTGAATGATGTAAGATTGAATCAGACAAAGTGCAGTTGTGTGGTGAAGCAGGAAGCAGGATTTTGAATGAGACCAATGTATTTTAGGCTAAATGAAAAAATACATTTAAATGAGGGGAAACTGGGTGGCACTAATAAACACCTGACCTGGTGGATTAATGGTGGAGGTCAGATTGGATCGGGGGGAGGGCAAGGTGGATTTGGGAAGCAGACAAATCACAGCAATGGTGTTGATGACCATGCTGATAATCTGTTTCTCCGTAGGAAATCTCTTGCGCAAAATAAACACAAAACATCCTTGACAGAGCAAAGGGATAACAAGAGGCTGCATGAAGTGTTGCGACTGAATGGAAGACAGGGAATCACAATGTTGAGGTGAAGTAAATGTCATGATCAACATAAGGAGAGCATAATAACAAATACGTTTAATAACTGGATCTTCCTTCTCTGTGAGCTGCTTTCTGTCAACATATCATTATTTCTCCTCCCCGCTGTTTTGACTGACATGCAGCTTAACTGTACCGGACAGATGTTTCCCAGGGAATCGAGACTGAGGACAAACATACTGGAAGGCGAGGAGATAACTCCATACATAGTATTTTTATTAGTACAACTCAAATACTTGCTACACAGATCAGCAACTTCCGAAGTTAGGCAACCACACATGATGTGTCATGAATTTAAAGTTTCATAACATCTTCCATTTGGTGCACGCACTCAAGGGCGTAGGTTTGATATTGACATTGGTGGGGACATAAAAGCGTCCGCAGGGCCCCCCTGGAAGCTGAGGCTTTTTGCATTCATGATAATGTAATCTAGAGCCTTTATTTATAGATATGGTAGCCAACACACTCGTAGAAGGTTTGTTTTTCTGTCAATATGTTCCTGAGACAATAATTACACAATTTTGATTATTTAAACCAACAACACTACAGTTTAGCTTTCTGTACTTCATGATAGAACATCTAAACAAGCAAATTGAAAAAATAACGCTATTCAGGGATTGACATTATGGTTTTTAGTCTATATAAGAATTTGTTAAAATAATGAATTCTGTAATGTTATAGGTTAAAGGCAACTAATGACTGACAAGGAGGTAGTTTAACAGAGACTTGTTAATTTCTGTATGCATTGAAAAGGCTTAGGCGGCCGGCCTAAGGCTTTCTTCACCCCGCCTAGCCTTCTAGGAGAAATCGCGCAAGAAAAAAAAAGTAAAAACTGTACAAAATTGTCCATGCGTTTATTGATGCAATTCGGTCATCCCACCAGCAGGTGCCGTTAGACTATCGTTACGTTATATATGCAATAGCCGTGGAAGACGAAGACGACGGTAGCACTACCTTTCAGAGTGAGCCGAGCGATCATACAACAGTGAGACAGACTTTTCCCACCCTACATTATGTACAGGCAGTCCACCTTTCTTTTTTTGGCTGCCATCCTGACTGAGCATATCACCAAATTAGCCTAATTGCTTCTTCGAGTTGCTTCTTACCAAATGTAGCCACGCTTCTCTCACACATTATCAAGAAACGGAAAAGCCAATTCTATTAGCGATGTTGGGTTAGGGAGGCGGGACTCGTAGTAGACAACGACATTGTGTACCAAATACATTTACTATCGTTAGACACTGACGGACAGGACACTAGGGACAATTCAGTAGTCACTGGATATTGGTAGGGACCGTCCCTACCAAATTCTACGCCCTTGCCACACTTTTAGCATGGGTGGTCATGGGAATTGAACCCCTAACCCTGACAGTGTTGATACTCGACCCTTTGAGCTATACAGGATATCCTCATGTCATGTCATATCTGGCCTTTTTAGGACGCACGTATTCACATTTTGAGTCAAAGAGTACTTGGGATCATTACACCACTCTTCCCCTTGTTTTCCTTCTTGCTAGGTCAGTTTCAGGTCAGTGAGTGGCAGTGAGTTTGGGTGTGATTGCCAATGGCACGGTCACAGTCAATGGAATAGCGCTAATGGCTGTGCCACAGGCATCAAAACAAGGAAAGATTGCTATGGAAATGACAGGGCAAAATGTCACTGCGTACGCATTATGGGGAACACAAAGCATACACAGCTCTAAGGGAAAACAATTACAAAGCAGGAAGCAAGACCATACTGATTCAGTGGAAGCTATTTGGACAAATGTCAACCGCAGTGATAGTGATAGTGAATTTGGACATAACAGGTCAGTACAGTAGAAAACTAGAGCGGCACGATATCCATGGATCAGAGGATCAATCTGTTGAGAAATACGCCATTTCAGCCTATTGAGTCTTTATTTTCTACAAGGCCACTGAAACATCTTGCCTTACAAGTGTTTCTCCTGTCCCGGAGTCAGTGGTGTATTTGATAACTACTTTACACATCTTACAAACAGCATACAGAGTTTTAACACTGTTACTCTCGACTCTTAGGAACAGAACAGAACGACTGTTCAAAGAAAATACTGTTTATTCATATTAGAACTGCATATTTACATATACAAACTGACCTATTGTTATTATGATTCGTGTCCCGCCCGCTACCGTTGACTTGAAAAGATGTCAGCCTCTACTTCCGAGTACAATCAAATGCACCATTAGACGTCACACCTCTGGTTCTGGAAATCCTTTGGTTGGTTCTGTGTAAAAAGGCAATCTCGCCAGCTCGTTGTTGCAGCAATATTGCGGGATCTCTGTATAAAAGAGGCTACTGTTTCAGTGTTGGTGACGCATGACAGTTGTTGCAAGAAAGACGTTATTCATTGCTACCTCTGGTGGTCGGAAGTATGAATAACTCCTATAAGTTCTAAGTTGGGTCATGCTACACCCTTCCAACAAGTTTCATGACATTAGATTTAATTCATGCAAATGTATTAAAAAAAAATTTGCTCATGGGAGCCTGGACACAGACTAGTATCACAACTTGACAAAGAGCCTGTGAGGGCTCGAAATGTTGTTTATTTATGTTAGAATAAAGCCTAACTTTGGGAGCTAGTAACAGTGTCGCGAGTCTTCTTTATACTACAGCCTGGACACAGAAACAATAAAGGACATTTGTGAACTCAGAACAACAAGATAGACCAAATCTAGAAAGTGAGCCCAAATTAAAGCTTTAACGCAATACTCCTTTGTGGATATGTCTGAGACAACTCTCTGAGCTCCTCTTTACCTGAGAGGTAAATTCATTTTAGGATTTCCATGTTCAATCACAAAGCAATTTTGAGCATCAAACACTTCATTTCTTGCATTCTGGTGAATTCTTATACACCATTTTGTGCATTTTCTGCATCAATTTATGGTGGGAATGTCTTTATTTATGTAAAGGAAAACACAAAATTCAGGCACCAGGTGACAATTCAAAATATAATGGAATATAATGCAATAAGACTCTCAAATATTCTGTATTGTTTTCCAATATGTATTCTCCTGTAGATCAACTTTTCTCATTTAATATTATCCCTATACTGAGTCAACACACATATAAGCATGATTTACTCTTCTGTCCTCTTCTGTGTCTTCTGTTTGGGTAAGCTCTTTAAATGTGCATGTGACACCTATATGGGCAGGCAAAACTGCACAGGTTACTTCCTTGCACTTCAAAATAAAAGCACTTCCTGTCA
>CABFOP010100986.1:4831-14856 GCA_900683385.1 Anoplogaster cornuta | reverse complement strand
TCATGGACCACCATGGATAAAATATCTGTGATGAGGGATTCATGCATAGTGTTTTTAATTAGTTTTATATTTAGAAGAAAAAAAAACATGTGCAATACATTCTTCAGGGCATGTTGCAGAGGAGTTTGAGCAAATCTAAGCAGAGGAGTAATTACAGTTTAAGGGAAGCATATTTTCTACGAATGGCAGCCCTCTTGACTTGACTGTTAAATGCAGGCTGCATAGATATTAAAATACATTTTCATATGCAAAGATTATACAAAGATGTGTAGGTTTCAGAAAATATCTACACCCTCTTCATAACTCCTGCTCAGGACTCAGCATGAAATACAAAAGGTGTTGGTGTTTGGGTCTTCTGATTCCAGGAAAAAGAAAACAGAATTGTGGATGGGATTTTGTTTTAAGTATATGTGCCACAGTGTGAAAATTGACAATGGATTTACTTGTCAGTATCCATGAAAACCTGACCAATTTCTTGTTGTTCAATAATTGTGTCAATCATACAAGATCACACAATCACATCTGAATAGCTCTCACAAATATTCCAGGAAATTATTATTTTTGGTTGTGAGCTTTCTATGCCTCCCTGCACATTCACATGAGGCTCTCTAGGCAGCACTGTGACTAATGTTGTCATGTCCTCTCCTGTGGCTCCTGCTCCCATGTGTGTGTGTGTGTGTATGTGTGTATGTGTGTATGTGTGTGTGTGTGTGTGCGTGCGCGCATGCGCATGCAAATGTGAGTGCTTGTATAAGTGTGAGGGGCACATAATGGAAGCAGGGTACACACGGGGTCTTAAAAGTATTAAAAAAAACATTGAATTTAATATTCTCAAAATAAGGCCTTAAAAGTATTGAATTTCATTTACAAAGGTCTTAAAAAATGTGTTGCCCCATTTACGTTAGGTATGTTATGTATGCTAGCAGCCTAGTGCGCACACATGGAGTTAACTAAACTATACCAACATGGGTTAATGATTAAAAGTAACCATTAGCTAGCTGATTGTTTAGCTATGGGTGCGCATTTCAATTATCACATTATTCCATATTTATCCCCATATCCCATATTTATCTCCACATTTGTACATACTTCTATTCTGCACTTTACTACTATTTGCACTTCTGGTTAGAAGCTAACTGCATTTCGTTGTCCCAGTACTTGTACTTTGTGCAATGACAATAAAGTTGAATCTAATCTAATCTAAAAAATATATAGCCTGTAATAGTGATTTGTTCAAAACAATGCTGTTGCAGTTTGCTAGAATGTTAATTTATATACAGTAGGCTACATATGAGAAAATAAAGCAATGTTAATTCTGTTCTGAATTTGTTTCTTTATTTCTCTTTAAAAAATTACTAAAAGAACTGATAAGAGTACTGTTAAAGTACCGGATCTTATCCTAAGAGTAGTAGTACTGTTAAAATCTTAACGATATCCATGCCTACACACACCTCACAAAGCTATTGTGTATTAAATATGAATGAGTATTATGATAAAATGTTTTATTAAATTTGAGTACTTGGTAAATAATTATTTTCTAGGGCTTAAAATCCATACTGATTTTCCATTATATCTTTCATACCTTTGCCAGTATGACCGTGAAGTTGGCATTCAATTTCATTCTAAGTGGTATTAAAAAGGTGTTAAAAAGTCTTAAATTTAACTTGGAGAACCCTGGGGGGACCCTGTGGAAGGAAACAGCATACGGTCTTCCTTTTCTCTCATTCCCTTCTGTCACTCAACTAAGGATAAAAATGGGCAAAGCTGCTCTCTCTAAGATTCAGAGTGACTTGCAACACAAACACAAATTATATATATGCCCCTCCATGCCATACCTGTCTGTCTTTCAGGATAGTAGGTGGGTTTGTGTTGTTGAACATGAGATCCATTCTCATGCATATTATTCACTCAGATAATGAGTACCAGCTTTCTCCCTCTCACTTTGGTGCATTGCCCTACAGTAAATGCTTGGATTTTGTGATTGCTATTAGGAAAAGGGCTGGCTGACTGTAATGCACGCTGAGAGACAAATGACTCATTCCTAATGCTTAACATCTATATGAATGAAAATTCATGCTATATGAGCTTTTGCCAAGGGCAAGACAGCAATTCATTACATGGAATGGGAATCTTATCTGTTTTTATGGCTACAGGCTCTTTTCATGGAGCAGCACTTTCACATCACTGACCTTGAACACGTGTATACACACCAGATTTCCCTACGGCACACATCCCCGTTGTGATGCGCGTTGAGCTTGTAATCCCTGTTTCTTCCTGCAATGTACCAGATCCAAAAGTGTAGGAGATGCTCAAACAATATTGTAATTTCTCCTGATTTTCTCCTCATTTTGCGCCTATCATTGTGGCGCATGAGCAAAGAAGGCGGGTTTGGAACCTTCATTTGTTGTCTTCAAGTGTTGCCTGTTCACTGATACATGCAACACAACTACACTACCCAGAGTTTATTGCTAGAGTTCACTAACCTCAGCAGCCCAATAGGAAGGGGCCAGGTTGTCATTGTCAACACCTTGTGGTTTAAATGGTGCCATGACAGGGGACCTGAGTTTACAGTGATTTGTAGGGGCATTCCCTTTCTGCTACTATTTGATGGGAAGCAATTTCTGAGCTAATGGGAAACAATCATTTTTACAACCTGACAGTGACAAAGGTATTAGAAGCAACAGAGAATGTTAACCTCAGGCTATGTTTGCTATGAAAGGAGTGTTCGGGGGCGAGGTGGCAGTCTCATCTAATATTCTTTTTGTGACAGTATTGTGTTCCACTCTATTATCGAAATGACTGGTTAACAACTGAATAGCCTGACTACTCCATTTCATTTGGACTTGTTTGTTAAGGATCTGTGGTCAGTGTGACTCTGACATGGACCAATGGGTCCCCATGGTATCAGCCACGTTTCCTGCAAAGGCTGATGAGCATTTGTTCTCACCAAGATAGCAATGTTCACGACCATGCTATGCTGGGCGGAATTGGGAGATGGTTGCCTGGCAACAAGACAATTAATTTTGAATGTTGGTATTGCTTTGACAGAAATGCACAGACAGAAATGTCTCTTATAATCTGTTGATCATTTTGCTCACTAAATGATTTCTTCTCGGCAAGAACTTTCTGATAAAAGAAGCGCCAGGCACCGGTTTATACCTGAAGATATTGATTAAGGGTTAAAGATTCAGTCCCTTGTTTTTGCTTTATAGGTTACATATCAAAGTACAATGTTTAGGTACAAAATCCCCATCTCCAGACCTTTCAAGCGAAGGTTACAAAGCAGCACAACATGAGGGCCCTATGTTTTCATCCAGACTGTACAAAATAGAATCCCAATCACATGCTTTAGTCAACCTTTCAGATACCCCATGCAGCATTAATTGTACCATCCTGAAATTGCAACCTCTTTGAAAAAGGGTGTCACTTTTATAGGCTTCCAAATTAAGAGGTGCCATACTTTAAGGGGTCACTTACCAAAATAAAAAGGGGGCAGGGTAATTAACAAGACAGTTATAGGCCTACATACTTGTCATGGTGTCATACATGAAGCTTCATCTTTTTAAATATTTTTAGTTTAGTGCTGAGGCAGTATTGTAATCAAGACCACCCCAGTTGAGACAATACCAAGACACGTCAAAAAGTTGTCTTTTTGGACACCAAGGAAAGGTGTACAAATGTTTTAAAGGTTCTACATTAATCTCACACTACAAATGCACACATTTATTATTTAAATAGATGTGGTATAGGCTGTATACTAAAATTAGCACAAAACTCCGATCATTTGTGAAAAATGAGAGAGGAACCATGAAACATTTAATTATTTTATTATTCCTCAAATTGTATATTTTTTCAGTATTACAATTGTGGGAGTAGAACATATTTTGTTTTGTTGATAATATACACTGTAAATCTGTAAATATAATATAAAACATAAGCCTTGTGTAACACAAGAGAACTGAACGTTCTGTATATGGCAACTTGCTGCACTCCAGCTCTGACAGCCTGGTCAGTGAAATGGAAAGCTGACAATTTATAGCTATTCCTAGTCCTACAGACGAAAATCTCTAACCAACCCCTGCATATTCTGGTTTTTGAAATATTCAGGCAGCTATTGGCAGGAGAGAGACTACAACTGACTTGAGATGTCGTTTGGCTACTTACTTACTGGCTACTTACTTCGGCCTTACTTTATATCTAATTTATCTGATAAGTGGCTGCAGTACCTCATGCCCCTAACCCTGTACCCCCTTCATTTTTTTTAAACAATGGTACCTAGGTGTCAAGCTAAATATATTACAGTCTACCTTCAATATACCAACACTTAGTTCATTTTTAAGAAGTTAACTTTAGCCACCATGAAGATAAAGGAATAATTCACCCCAAAATAAAATTCTGTCATTATATACTTACCCCCAGGTCACTCAAAACTCCATTGACACATGAAAGCCAAGCACAAAGCGAGTTAGCCCCCATAGTTTCAACTCAGTCATTTTCAGAATTATTGAATTGAACTTTTTACAGCTTTTTCTTTATGCTTTGTTGTAGAACGTTGTGGGCTTGGTCACGCTCGCAGGCTCCAGTGATCTGGTGGAAGGACTGTGCTTGTGACTTCTGCTCAGGGTGCGTGCATGACTGTTGTACAAAAAAGCAATGTTGTTGATGAAAATGTAGGTGATAATGAGGTAAACAATGTTTGGAGCAATGTGAGGAAAATGTAATGCATATGTTTGAAGCTGTAAAACAAAGGCTCTGTTGACTTGAATAGTTTGGAAGAAGGTTGAGAACAACATCGGCTAGCTCTGTTTGTTTTTCATTTTAACTTCAGTAGTGATAATGGAATTTTCATTTCAGTGTGAACTAAGAGAAAAGGAGAGGGGGAAGTCAGGGCTAGAGATAGACAGAAAATAAATGATCGGGAATTTAATGAGAGGATGATAGAGAGAAAGTAAGAGAAGAAGGAGATAGGAAAAACAGATATGTCTTATTGTCATTTAGTGTGAGGTGTGGTAACACTGGCACTGTGGTGACTGCAAGGAGCTGTGGGCCATCTGATTGAGAGGACCTGAGGGATACCCCTTTTCCACCAAAGCAAACCTAATTCTGGTTCTGGGTTGTTGCTAGTGCCGGTTCACAGTTGGTTCAATTTGCGAACCTTCTAAGAACCGGTTTACAGGCCAGACAGACTGGAGAGCCACGTCATTACGTTACTGTATAGGTATCTGCTTTCCCAGCAAACGCTAGCACTTATAATACAGTTTTTGTGCAACAGTTCTGTGTGGTTGATGTCAGGCACGGCAGCAGGATTTCAATTTTGAATGGGCCAAAGTAATTTTGGCTGGGCCTATTTTAATTACAGAAGTGGATACAGTTTTCCGGTTTCCAACTGTAGTCTCACTAATATGCTGTGGAAGGCGACTAGCGCATCTGGTTGATTCTG
Source organism: Anoplogaster cornuta (assembly GCA_900683385.1). Classification (NCBI taxonomy): domain Eukaryota; kingdom Metazoa; phylum Chordata; class Actinopteri; order Trachichthyiformes; family Anoplogasteridae; genus Anoplogaster; species Anoplogaster cornuta. Next base: position 9,416 of record CABFOP010100986.1, on the reverse strand, counting down.
ACACTTTTAAAATATTTTTCTAAAACATTTTTAATGCCGAGATACCTTATTATTTACCCGCAACATTTTGCATTGATTACTAGTGGCTCAAATCATGCGAAAATGAAGCATAGTATCCTATCTATCACATTTATTTTTTGTTGTGGATTGATTGGGTAGACCAATACATCCATTCATTTCACTGACATTTTAATTATATTTAAGGAAATACCATCTTGTTTGGATGATCTGGCTGGATTATTATGAATTTGTTTAAGTTGATTGCAGGGAGAGAAAGATCGACTGCTGGGTGAGTTAGATTGACTTTTAACAAGAGAGAGAGAGTGGCGCACTGTGCTGTCAATTCATAAGCTTGTCTCAATAGAAACGGTCTATGCTTAAAGGTAGTACGAGTGTTTAGGTTTCGTTTTTTGTTTACCTCATTAGCAGCGAGTGAAGAATTTGCCGTACATGGCTGAAATGTGGACTGGTGTGGTAAATGTGCGGTCACAAGTTTTATTTGGTCTTGGTTGGTCACAATAATCCCACCCCCAGCCCCTGGCGTGAGCGGTTCTTGGTTCTAGACCAGCCAAGTGTTGGTGCCGCTCTGGAACCAGTTTTCCTGGCCGAGAGCCAGTTCTTATGCTGTAGAAACGCAAAGAACTGGTTTGAGATTAGGCATCGGCTCCAAACCGGCCCTCGAACTGCCTTGGTGGAAAAGGGGTAGGAGGGGTAGCAGCATAGCAGTCAATGTAGCACATTCTACAGAAGGCTCCTTGTCACAGTGCTCTTACTCTTTTAAGGAACATGCTGACAAAAAGACAGCCATCTAGTTTGTAAGAATTAAAATCTAGCTTTGTACAAGCTGTTGTGTAATACAGTACAAGGTTGGTTTGTTTTAACAATATAGGCTAACTGTTGATGCCTCTTTTGTCAGGTAGGTGCCACAGACTTGTGGGCTTAGCTGAGCTCCAGCTTGTTGTTTACATGGTCCAAATACTTAGTACAATTTATATAGAATTAATGCTATGAATGTATCAGTTTCTGCTTGGCTGTCTGCCTACCAAATGATTTAAGGACCATGGTCAATCTCCATATTATACTGTGCAGTGCAATTCGGAATTTACGTCTTTGCATAGACTGCTGTGGCACACAGAGGGATCAGAGCACACAATCAGCCACATGTGGCATCCCTGGGGTGGTCAGGGTTTGCATCAACATACTTACAGGATCTTTCTAACCTTCACGCCAAGCTGCCATTCCAGATTAGATAGCTGTGGCTCAGGAGGTAGAGTGGGTCAGCCACTAATCAGAAGGTCGGTGGTTTGATCCCCGGCATGTCGAAGTGTCCTTGGGCAAGATACTGAACCCCAAATTGCTCCCGATGGTTGCACCAGCACCCTGCGTGATAGCTTGCCGCCATCGGTGTATGAATGTGTGTGTGAATGGGTGAATGTATTGTGTAAAGCACTTGGAGTGGTCGGTAGACTAGAAAAGCGCTATATAAATGGAGTCCATTTACCATTTACCATAGTGATTAGACTGGAAACCCAATAGCTGAACAGTAGTATGGAGTCCCCCACTGGTAGCAAATGGTTACTATAACATTGTGGCTATATTCATAGGATTGTGATTTCTGGAAACTAGTTTTAACTCGGTTTTAAACCAGTTTTAACATGGTTTCAAATGTCCCCTCTCTTTACGAGGGTGGTAGGGTAGAGAACGTAGAGTCGACAGCCCCGTCCGGCAGGGGGAGAGTATCAGTCCTGACAGACGACCTCCCTTGACTCTACTAATCTGCTCCTTCTATCTTTTATTATCCTGCTCTTTCTTCTATCTTTCCTTCACCAGGGCTAACCAAGCTTAGATTAATGCTAGGTTTTAGAGGTTTTAGATTGGTTTTAGAGGTTTTAGAGGTTTTAGAGGTGGTTTTAGAGGTTTTAGGTGTTTTATGTTTTAGGGTGCGGTAGTGGCATGGAGGGGGGTGTTTCCAGGATGCTGGATTACACCGTTAAGCCTTCTTGAGGTGTCGGCCTAACTTAGGGAGGGAAGGTGCCTACTTGAGAATCCCAATGACATGCTGCATAATGCTGGTGGCTAGGGTAGGTAACTGGCGTGTGGTGCCATCTGAGGATTGACTGTAGATCTATGATGTTGTACCCTGATGTCTCCTATGGTGTTGCATCTGATGGTGGTTATTTCACTTGTTTGTTTGCTTGTTTTTAATCTGGATTGGGCTTCTACATGTGTTTTACCTTGGATTATGGCACAAGGGATAGTAAAATCTTGTCCTGTGTATTAATGAATGCTGTATACCATGATTTCTGAGCAGAAATAGTAAAGCTCAAAAGCACTGTGGTGAATGATAATACTTGCTAATATGGGGCACCAAATGTGGCACCAAATGTGGCACCAAATGTGGCACCAAATAAATGTGATCCGTTATACATGGTATGCATTTTGTCCGGTACCAAATCCATTTCTTCGATTTCGTCCACATTTCGTAGATTTTGTGAAAGTTTGCCTTGTTCCATGGTTTCAAACCTTGTCCTCAAATTCTAGTTTAATTAAGTATTAAATTCATTTAGTGTCGTGATATGCCAAACATGTTGGTGTGCCGAGCTTTCTGCAGCACCTATGCACCATCTACTGGGTGAAAATGGGCAGTGAAAATAGGCCAGTGAAAGCATAGACATATGGAAACCTTTTACGTCCACAAAATGCGTGCAGTGTTTCACGAAATTCATTTTGTGATTTTCGTGCTGCAGGAAATTGACGAAATGGATTTGGTGCCAGACTGTGTATCACGGAATGGATATCGTGGCACAAAATGGATTTTGTGGATGAAATTGAGTGGGTTACATTTGGCACCCCATATGCTACATAGCATTCCAAACTGTCTATGTCTTCAGTTATTCCAATCTGATCAACACCTCACTGTGTCAACATCTGTTCCATTATGTGCTGTATTTTTTATAACTATCATTCATAGTGGTTGATTCTGACACTTTTAAATTCTTAAAGTACAGTAATATACCTGTTTTCTTTCTTCCTTGTTGTATTTGAGTCATAGATATAACATAGCATGAGGTAGAACAGCGCGTGAATGTAATGAATCAATGCAGTAACATGATTACATGGGATTTTTGGTTGCTTCCACAGACTGGCAGGAAAGAGAAAGGTGACCCGCTTAACTCAGCCATTGATAAGATGACCAAGAAGACCAGGGATCTGCGTAGACAGGTGAGTGCATGTGTTAATGCTACACCTCAACCTCCCTGTTGGATATCTACTTATTTGAATGAATGAATACCTTTATTGCCCCAAGGGGGAATTTGTCTTGCACAGAGCAGCATTAAACATTAAAACAGAGCAAAATTAAAACAGAGCAGCATTTAAACATTAAAACAGAGCAACATTAAAAACATTAAAACAGAGCAGCATTAAAACATTAAGAGTAATATGACACAAAACAAAAACATGAGCTTATAAATATATCATAGCAGCATATCATAGCATTTAAAGGTAGTACGAGCAATTATTAGTGTTTTGGTTTAGTTTTTGGTTTACCTCATTAGCAGCAGCCGAAATGTGGACTGGTGTGGTAAATGTAGTGTCCAGAAGTCCACATCGTGGCGTAGTCCGGGCGCCTATTCTGAGAGACGGATTTCCTCGGCTTTCCTCGGTTGCAGCGACCAAAGAACGGCGAATTACAGCACCAAACCCCGCCGACGTGAAAACGAGTGTGGGAAATGTGGTGTCCAGAACTCTGCTTGTCCGTTGTAGCTTGGTTAGTGTTTTTTCCCGATAACGGTCCGCATCGCACCATGGTCCAGTCTATTCTACTCGGAGTCTGACTTCCTGGTTGTTGGGAATGCAATTCGGCAGGCACGCCATCCAATCATTTCATTGCAGCCAAATTGATCATCTAATCATTTAATTAGAGCTGAAGGGCGTAGTCTGTCCAATCATTTCATTCGGACCGCATGAAATGATTGGACGGACTTATTACAGTATCACAGCTGCTACAGACACCGGATTTTTTCCATTTTTCTTTCAGATATAAAGGGATATAAAGACAATTTCTACTAATATAACCGAAAATGCTGCTCAGAACATTGCTCGTACTACCTTTAAGTGGAAATACATACTTGATATAATTTAATTTAATGTCCAATAACATCAGCATGAGTAAATTTATATGCTTTTTTTATGGGGTTTATCACATTTTAGGGCATTGCCAAAATTACTAAAGCCATTTTTTTCCTAAACCGCTCTGTGCTCTTTGGACCACATTTAAAGGTTACATTTTATTTATACCACCATTTAGTGAACTAAATGTCAATACTCTCCTCACAAACTTAGTAGTAAATAGCCAAATGTGTTTCAGTCATTCAGAGTTATTGATGTCTGCTAGACGATTTTCAAATTCACTAGAGTTGTAACTGGAAGCAGCAGTGCTATTACTTTACAAAGCTGCTCTCCAATAGTGGCAGAATAAGTAGTCGATTCATGCTGTGATAAATGGTGTCAGAAATGAAAAGCAAAATTGACCCCCCCCCCCATCATCACTGAATCGGACAAGGTGATATGTGATTGACTCCCA
>CABFOP010100955.1:0-10685 GCA_900683385.1 Anoplogaster cornuta | reverse complement strand
CCTCCGATCGGCAGCGATGTAAACGTGAGACCCGGTAACACCCGGTAATTTTCGCCCCTTGTAGGAGTTAAATAAAACTCCAGAAGATGGCAGTAATGCAACACATAGGATGCAAGCTACCGTTAAAGAAGAAGAAGAAGAAGAAGAAGAAGAAGAAGATTTTCCAGCGCAATGCTATGATGAGAGAGTTTCTCGTGATTCAAGGGGAAGAGGAAATAAGACACACGACCACAATAACGTTACAGGCTGGCAGCTACAGTACCATTGCACAAATATTTATTAACCTCCAACTCTCTCACAAGACCAGCACATCCTTGCCAATCCATTCTTTCACCATGTTCTTTTCCTTTTCTCCCCGGTGTATTGCGCAATTCCCGGTGTCTCGCATGGTATTGATTGCGTAATTTTAGACCAGGAAGTGACCAGACAGCCGTGTCGGGGTTCCTCCTAGTGAAATATCTTGTAATTGGTCATGATCAGTCATGTAGTTTGAAACCCACAACGACTTGATTACAAGATAGCGAGTTGTTATGTGTGAACTATACAGCGATCCGACGACGTCCGCCGCCAAGTGCGCACGAGCTATTACTGGCACTGTGAGAGACACTGCGATATATAAGAATATATTGAAAATGCTGAGGGAAAGAGGCATTACTTGCAGCCCAAGGCAAGTTGTAATGAAAAAATATCTTGCCATCAATGACCAGCGGAACCGAAGTGGAATGGGCCGTGTGGATTGGCCATTTTACGAGCTTTGCCAAAGTAGTTGAACGTGACGCACCAGGGGAAAAGGGAAAAAAAACTTGTGAAATGTGAAAGGTGTCAATCGCCTTTTTTTAGTGGGTTTAAACCTGCTAATTTTGGTGTAAAAACGGTATAAGGGAGACAGTAGACAATGCTCACCAATACAGACTGAACAACAACTACAATTTCAAAGCTGAAATTCAGTAGCGTTCTCCTTAAAGGAAAACCCTTTGTAGCAGATCCAGGAGGACGGTGGCTTAGATCATTTAGTTGTTTCTCTCTTCACCTCTTGAACCTACGGGGTTTCGTGTGCTGGTACTTCTTCCAGCAATAAAAAAAATCTATTCAGCACATTTCGTTATCATCTCAAGTTGCTAGTATCATATATTCTGCAACCAAAGCTGGCTGTCAACACACACGTTTTCATTGGGCCGGTGCCGCTGAGAGCCAGTGGGCGCCCTGCCAGACAAATTAAGATCCCGAATTAGAAACCAGAAGGTAACTGAGAGGAGATACATCCTCATCCGGGAAGCTGAATCACTGAAATGCCCTATTCTCCAAAGATTATGGAGCACATCAGGGCCTGTGATTGGAAAGCTTCCCATCAGTTTCATCCCTGAATAAGAAGGATAGACACAGGCAATTAGGCCAGACAAAAGATCCCACTCTGACCGGGAATGTGTGTATCCCAAGACAAAATCTGTTAAGTCAATGTTCTGTGTAGTTCTTCGCTTGTGCTTCTTATATTGATGCACCATGGGTAGTTTGAGCAGTGTGTCTCTCTGATAAACAGCCCCGAAGCCTCCCATGCTCGTCGGCGCTCTACCCGTTGAGAGCTGACAGCCTTTTCCTGCCCTCCTCCTCCAACAGAAGTCCCGTGCAATGAGAGACAGTCGATGTTATCAGCACTGCAGATTGCACAGTGCCACTGCCAAGGGCTTGTCTCGTGAATTCACAGTGCAGTGCAGAAAGGCTTGCTTTGCACACGTCACAAAGGAAATTAGAGTGAGCTAAATGCAATGTAATAGTGTCCATTGGCAGCTTTATCCAAAAAAAAATTATGAAAACATTGACGTGATGATGAAAATCAAAAGATAAACCCTTTCTCTTGATATGAAGGGAGAACCTCTGTTGCTGCAGTGCCATAAAGTGGTCTTGAGATTTCAGCCGTGGTGGAAGCGGCTCTTGCAGCTGTCTCTGACCTATTTATGAGGCTGATGGATCTAAGGTGAAAAGAGCCTTTTGTGCGGCTGCCTTTGTGTTACATGCAAAGGCCCTCTGCACACGACGTAGTGTTGATGAGTTCATCCTCGCCGTGCCTCGTCCTGCATACTGAACGCCTTAGGTACAGTTTTTTTTTTTAAAGCTACGCTATAATCAGCTGCAGCATCAAATAAATTGTTTAATGAAAGAAGGTCAATGAAGTGATTGACAGACGAGGACGTGTGCCTCGTTTGATAGTCAAGTGGTCACATCTGTGCACTCCAAAGTGTCCCTGACCTGGTTAGTGTTGCATTGAAGGAGCACGGGAAAGACGCAGTTCACAGGCAAAGGCTGCAGAAATCCCCTCCCCACACTTCGCTTCATTTTCTGTTGCAGCGGTTGAATGCAGATGAGAGAATGCAGATGCAGATCTAAAACATCCTTTTCGTTTTTAATTGCACGCTGGAAAGATTTTTTGTTGTTGTTGTTGCTTAATGCCTAAAGCCGGAGGCATTTATTTAGCTGTGCATAGATTGCCTTGGGGTTGTCAGTAAGGGTTATTGAACTATTTAACAGTTACACAAATGCTGCAGGGCCGTCTCATATCGCATTCTTTGCAAATGTTTGTTGGTTTTAGGCAAATGTGTTTTCCTTGACAATTGTGTTCAATCAGTCTTGAAGATAGCAGGCATGAAAATAGCATATATTACAGTTTAATGATCCCATTATTATGATGTAGCCTCGGGGTCTACCTTCTGTCTGATCTATGAAGCTGTTCAATGGATATTGGATAGGGATATGATTTTTTAGTTTTTCTTAGGATTTTAAGTTTTTTTTTTAAATATAAAGCTCCCATTCATTTCCAAAGGGAGGTTATTACTGCTTTCCTGCAATTTTAAGGCTAGTGTATCACTTAAACAGGCCATGTCAAGGGGCTTTCTCGGCTCCAGCCCTCCCTGACTTTGATTGTAGACTTAGGTTTGACTGCAGGGATTTACACTGGATAACGATGCGCTCGTCTAACACGTACTATATGTTAGACATCACAGAGCTTGCAGAAAGATGCTGCTTTCCTCCAATTTGCTCTGTTCTCTTCTCCCATCACCGGCTTTGGTGTAGTAGAAGCAAACTGCCACGCCTCTGTTGTGTTCATCAGACATCGCTGAAAGAGTCTGATCCACGGAAATCAAAGTCTCACTGTGAAATGTTAAGAGTCATCTGGAGTCTTTTACTTCACATGTTAACATTCATGAGAACAGTGTGCAATTTCCCCCCTCATGTTTGCCTTCAGATCTAAAAAGATCCATCGCGAGGTGATCCTAAACCAATTAATGGACTTTGTCAGGCGCTGTGAATCAAGGCTGAAGATAAGGCTGTGACTCAGATTCGTTAAACATTATTTGAAATAGTGACACATTATTTTCAAAAGATTACATGCTATACAATTTTTACCATCACTGGAGTGTGTTGGTTTTTAATTAATTAATGATAGATTTGATAGATCATTATACCAGACCTGATGATACAACAAATTCAGACAGCCCAAGATGTACCTTCTTAAAATTAAGAATTCCAAATTTCCATATTGATTTCAGTAAAAGAAAGGATAGATTCTCATTTTTCATGAGAGCCAGCTCACGATTTGACATGGTGTCCCAGGCAAGTCTCTTCTTCTAGTGGAAAAATCAACACAGTCAATTTTGATGCAAGCATCAAAGATACTATCGCTATTCCTCATATTTCAGTTCAGCTGTATCAGCTTGAACATTTCTTTGGTCTATCTACTGTTGCTACCTTTTTCAGGATTCACTTAGAAAACGGCCACACATTTCTAGAGAGCTTTAAATGATCAACTTTTGAGACAACTTTAAGGTTTCTCAGACATTGTAAAGATTTTAGGAGATTTTATGAGGATGCCAACTTTGGTCTGTAAATCAAACTTGGCAAGACAACTACAAAAACATTGTTGACAAAGCTCAAGCTTTTCCAAGGCTGGTAAATATTTGAACTGGCAAGGCATCTAAAGTTTTATATGAGGCCATAAATGTTCTTACTACTCAATAGCCTCACGACTACTTTGATAACAGCCACAATGTCCCAGTTTTTCTATTTAACTACTAATTTAGATCTGTGTTTAGACTTATCTGCAGGGTTTTTCTCAAGAGGAAAGGCCCATGTGAACCAATCACAATCAAGATTTCAACAGAGCCATTTTGTAAAGGTGTAAACTTGAGGACCGGACTAAAGGAATGGCAGGCTAACACAGCTGTGTCAGATAGTGTTATGAGTGGAAAATGTTTTACAAAAACAGATGCTTGGTTGTTTTCTGGCTGTGGATAACTAGGTCTGCTATGAAGCAAATGAGGACTATCCATGGGAAGAAAGCTATTTTAGAATGTTAATACAATATTATATAAAATAGATAATTTATTTTACACAAATATACCATTTATTCAAACCAGGCAATTGCACACATATGCTTTTAACAGCTGTTAAATGAAAATAAATAATGGCATGATGTAGGCCTACATACTGTAGCCTCGTTCTATAGAGCTCAAGCTCAACAAAGACCCTTAACAAAAACAGAGCTCAAATCTTCATAGAAAATAAAACGGCACTAATCTTACATTCTTACCAGCGGGATTTGTCCCGGTATTCCAGATGGCCAGTACACCACTGGAACCTATCTTATATTACTGTTTCCGAACTCAACACGTAAACTCGCTTTGGCACTTGACTTCTTTCGCTCTCTCCAGGCTCTTTCCCTGTTCCCTCCAGATACAAAAACAAACAACTCACACACACACAAGCGTATCACACTCCCTGAACGTCACACACACTCGCCCAGGTGAGTGGTCTGGATGACGTATGTATGAGAGTTTTTTTCTTTTTGTGTGTGTGAGAGGGAGAGAGCCATAGGAGAGCGCGAGAGAAGCAAAATGCTAAAGCGAGTCTCATGCTGCCGGCGTAATTTCTTTAATTTGGACAATTTTTACTCGTTCACGATATAGTCATTTACTACATCCCATGTAGAACAAGCCGCAATACATTGAGTATATTCGATATATTCGCCCACCCCTAGGCCAGGCCATTTGGGGAGCGATATATGCCTGCCTCAGACAACTTTACTGTCATAGAAAGACAAGGCCGTGGGGCTCGAAAAGTACCCACATGGAGCATCCAGCTTGCCTCTTGGGATTGAAACCATGGCTAAATCACATAACGGCTGCCCTTTTTAGAGCGCTGATGAATAAAATAGTGGCACTTACACATTCTATTGAAAAGACGCAGCCTGGAGTCAGGAGCGAATGCACGGGGTCAGGGCCAATCTGCAAGTTAGTCAGGAGCAGATACTGGATGACAACATGCCAAAGTTAGATTAGCAGTTTGTAGGCACTTGGAAGAGACTAAGCGAACACTTGAATGTTAATTTAAGATTGTGACTAATAGTCGTTCAACACCGTACATACACTTCCATGGGGACATTCTGGAGGTTGTTGCCCTTGGCCTCCATCTGCATCTTCTCACAGTCAACCTCCCCAGTCCGTGGAAGGTACGATGTCCATTAAGCTTTAATTAAATAGGCACAGTTCTACTGCAGCGCATCACTCAAACTCACATGGTGTAGGAGGCCCATTTTTTTGTCATCAGCACAGCTCCTGACAGCAACACGACATGGCCATGACAGGTTGGAGTTGCAGGACAAACAGTTCTGTCCTTCATCGCAACCCCCTGCGGTTTATGCCCCCACCTCCCCACAGCAGGAGGTCTGGGTTGGGTTTCCAATACGCACAATTCTATGACAAACTGCATCTCTATTTGGGGGACAGCGGTACTGCACATCAAGTGCTGGTCTCAGAAGAGGGAAGAGCTAACAAGGTTTTGGTGGCGACTAGACGTTGCACTTTCAACTGCTTAAAAGAGACGTTGCTGTCTCAGGACTGCCTTGTCACATCTCAAGGTCAATGGGATGTTAATGATTGATTGTGCTTTGGTTATACTCAGGAAAGCATCAAGACTACTCTGAAGTGCAATTTACACTTGAAAATGACAAAAACCTAATGAAGACTGGTTACTAGGTATGAGTTTTCCATCTACCAAATACATGTCTAGTGCATGGCAGCCTTTAGGCCGTGTTGACACATTGGAAAATGCAGTGGTCGGACAACACAGCAGAACAAAGCAAAAGTGCAATACCAGGAAATGTGCTTGTGGTTTTGTAATTTCCAACACAGCCAACGGATCACTGTGGCCCGGCTGTTGCACAAAGATATCACATAGACCTCAACTGGAGAACAGCGGCAATTGGTTACAGTCCTTGTCAAAGTGGCTGGAAGACAGTGTTACCAGCCCACAGCCAAAATGTAATTAAGGAAGGTAGTGGTAAAGTAGTAAAGCCCGACTCTTGCTTGATTTGATTGGCTGCCTGGGCCAAGTGTGACATTGATAAGCGGTGCGACTCTGTGCCTTGTGGAACTTTTATGTGCGTCTAAAAACCGCTAGAACAAGTTGGCGCAAGAGAGGAGCGCACGCCAGGCGCACTGTACCATAGGAAAACAATGGTTATGCTAGCGACGTGTCTCTGTGTGATCGGCGTAGGAGAGCTGTTTACTTTCTTTAATTGTCGAGCAGAAAAGCCTACGGGTTTGAAGTTAAAATTCTATTCAGATTCTAGCTTGTCAGCGAGGAAGTTAAATTGTAAGTTATTTTAGTTCATGAAATTTGAGGGAACTAACTTTGCCTGCATGAATTTGATACAGCCCTATCACTAATTAACACCAGCCTGGCCCTGAAAGACATGACAAGGTGATTTTAAATGATTTTGAGAGTCCACCTTGTTTCTCCCCTTTGTGATCAAGCAGCCTTTGCTTTTCAGTGTCCACTTCCATCCTCTCTAGGATGTTGTTTAAGGTTGCAACCTGAGGAGATGAATTTTTTAAATGGTTGGACATGGTCGTATGTGATTATTTTCATGTTTACAAATTTTAATTCATACATTATTGATAAAGTAAGGTATAACATAGCAATACTATACCCAGACTCGCATGAAAGATGCAAAGGTAGTGGTGGGCGATATGGCCTGAATTTCATATCACAATATTTCATATCACAAATTTTGGATGGTAACGGTACACATCACAGTATAGTACCGTCATTTGAAACAAAAGTACAAGAACCCTGTGGAAATGCAGTATGTTTTTTTCCCAAGTGCAAATGTGGTTGCTTGATGTGGTTAAATAGGTTGGTGGTGTTAGCATTCCTGGTAATGACAGTTGCTTGACAAAGCTTGCAGATGATACATTTATGTTGTTTTTATAACCAAGCCATGCCCACATAAAGCCGTGCCCATCATCTTTCTTTCATTTGGTTGGCGATTAGGTGCACTCATTTTCACTCTCTCCGAGCTTCATGTCTCCACTTAGACAAACAAAAGCACATGGGTGCTACTCGTAAACGAGTAGACGATAGGTACATAAAACATAAATACATCCACATGGCTAAAAGCAAGCACCTGCAGCCTCTCTTTTTACAGAGGGAACACTGCCTGGCCCAGTACAAGCCTCCTTTCCATGTCTCCCTTCTAATCAAACTAATGCAGGTAGGCATGTCACCATTCTGCACACAATCAATAGGAGCGTAAACACACACACACACACACACACACACACATGGTCCACATGGAATAGACTGTGCCACCATGCTCTGTCGTTTGCTGCAGTTATAAATTGGCTGCTTAGTTTAAGGTAAGAGGCAGGAAGTCTATATTCCACTCATGTGTATCCTGTTTGAACATCCATACGTGGTAGTTTCCTGTTCCATATGTGTCCTCAGGTGAACTTCATTGCACCTAACTGTGCTGAAGTTAAACAGCTTACTGTTTACTGTCAGTATCTGTGAAAAAAGGTTCAAAATGACCTTCCGTTGTCACGTTGATATCAGTTCTTTTCAGTTTTTTTTTTACGTCAGACTGCGCTCTTGTCTGTCTAGCAGGTGACAAGCACGTGAAGATACAGTAAAAGCCACATGCCTGTGGTGTGTTTACAACAGCCTCTTGAGAATAGTCTCTGTGACAGAGAACATAACGTGATGCACACCTCGTAAATGCAGCGTTTATTTTCTTGCGGCCTTGCCAATATTATGGCAATGCGCCACAGATGAGCCTACGTATGGGAAAAACAGTGGTGTTTCTGCAGCAGTGATGTTTTGGGGTTTAGACTCAGTGCCTCCTGTGTCTGGGGTCTATTGAAGTTGTGTATCGCTTCTTCAAAGCTCAAAATCATCATATTGTTCAAAGATAAGGCAGCAAATACATTTTGCTTGAAAGAAATGTTTACTTAAGATTGCCGTTTGTTCTAGGCCTGCATCTAACAGATTATCTTTGTTACCGATTAATCTGCCGATTATTTTGTCAATTAATCGATTAATCAGTTTATAAAACATTAGAAAACAGTGAAAAATGTCCATCACAATATATTAGTGCCTAATGTGACCTCAGTAAATGTCTTGGTTTGTCCGACATATAGTCCAAAACCCAAAAATATTCAATGTATTATAACGCAAAACCAAGAAAAGGGGCACTTTTTCACATTTGAGAACCTGGAACAATCCAATTTTTGGAATTTTTGCTTGAAAAAGGACTCTTAGTGGATTATCAGTTTTCTGTCGATCGACTAATCGATTAATCGACTAATTGTTGCAGCTCTAGTTTATTCATCATCGAATTACTCTCAATTAAGACTGACACTGTTGACTAATTTTCCAATAATCAGTTTGTATTGTAATCAAGCAAATGCAGAGGTTGGGTTGGGAGAGGGAACTCCCTCTCTAACAGCGTTTGCCAGACCACTCAACTAACCGCTTGTCTTGTCTCCTCTCTCTGTCTCCGGTGTGGCAGGATGCATCCTGCTATCGAACCTATCAGCCCTCTGAGATGTGCCTGAGCCACGAGGATGGGCCAGAGAAAGAAAACACGTCCGTGAGGCAAGCAGGCCGCGCACCACCACCCAAAAACATTGTAGCTACGTCGACACCACCATGCCCCGCCTGCCGTCCTGATTCTCCTCCCTGACTTCTGTACCCTCCCTCGGTCAAACCAGAGTCACAACACCCTTCGAACACCAGGTGGTCACGTCAGCATGGCCACGCCCTTTCTGTGGAAGCTGTCGTCCCAGAAGCTCGGCTTCTTCCTGGTCAGCTTTGGGTTCATCTGGGGCATGATGCTGCTGCATTTCACCATCCAGCAGAGAGCCAGCCACGAGAGCAGCGCCGTGCTGCGGCAGCAGATTCTGGACCTCAGCAAGCGCTACATCAAGGCCCTGGCTGAGGAGAACCAGAGTGTTATGGATGGACCCTATGTGGGCACCATGACAGCCTATGGTGAGTATCTAGCTCTCCTACCTTACTATAAGCCAGGTGCCCCAAATATCCTTTTTAGTTTTATTTTGGGGGAAGTTTACTGAGTATTGTTTTTTCACTGACTACATTGTCACAACAATCACACACACTCACACCTGAGGGCTGTGCAGTATAACAAGCCTTCTACTGCTTATCATGGCAGTTTTTGTATTACTGCGTGTCTAAAGGTGAGACGGCTGCAAATGAGCATACACACAATATTTCTATCTCAATGGTATTCATTAAAATACTTCGAAGCAGGCACAATACCTTTCTGCAACCCCTCTCGTTGCATCGGGTAATGAGCAAAGGTCAGGTTACAACAATCAAGCTTTATACAGTTCTTCCAATATGCTGACTCACCCTAAGTGTGGGCATATCCTGTCTTTGTCAGATAAGCACTTCAGTTTGTGTTCTTTATGGCAAGGCCTTTTAAAGTTCAAATCAGCAAGGCCGAGTACGGACACCAAGAAAGAAAAGGGAGTTAGTTATCCTACAGTAATTGGAACTGTCTGCGCCAACTCCCTACGACCTGCACCAGGAACTGCTCGTGTCCTTGACATCCGTCAGCAACAGGAGAAAATAGCAAATACTCATTCAATTCTATGAGCTCAGTAGATTTCCACTGGCTGTGACTATATTTGTGCATACATATTATTGATTATAAACACACATAATGCAATGTTTCACCACTAATACAACAGTAATACAAACATTTCTTACCTCAGTAGCGGCGAGCGAAGAGTGCCGAATTGGGGTGTGGGAAATGTGGTGTACGGTAGTCCGCTTGCCCGTTGTCTCTCGGGGGGATGGTTTGAAAACGATAACGGTCCCCGTCGCACCGTGGACCGGTCTCTACTTCCCGGAGTCTGGTTTCCTGGTTATTTAGGAATGCAAGTCGACAGGCAGGTAGGACATCCAATCATTTCATTCCAGTCGAATGGGCATCTAATCATTTAATTTGAGCTGAAGGTCAAGTCGACAGGCACATAGTCTGTCCAATCATTTCATTCAGTCTGAATAAAATGATTGGACAGACTTATTACAGTATTGAGACCGCTACAGACACTGGATTTTTTCTTCTTTTTTTTCAGAGCACTTGATTTATTGATTGCTGTTGGGATATAAAGACAATTTAATATAATATAACCAAAATGGCACTTTGACCTTCGGGTAACTAGCCTGCTTCTCTTATCTTCAGGCTAAGCATAAACCCAACAAACGCATCAGCAAGAGGAACCTGCTCATGCAGAATTAATGGGTGTTATTGGAACAATCATGTACTCCATTTTCACCATGCTATTAGATCACTATCAGGTCGGAAGAAGTTTAAAAAAACAAAC